>JAPKLW010000104.1:304744-331548 GCA_026898455.1 Plectranthus barbatus | reverse complement strand
TCATAATGGCAACTCGTGTTGTCCATCGTAGACTCAAACCCTACAATGATTAGCCAAAAATATAAAAACGAGCAATTGGAATAAATATTAACTCGCTCATGAATGTTATCCCTGCAGGATACAGAATTATTATGAGGTGGTGAAATATAAATCGAAGTTAAAATCCAAAGGGTTTTTTTTACGCAGAGACCCTTATTCAATTTGAATAAATTATTCTCCTATTTTGGATGGCATAATGTTCCGCTATTTGATTTCTATGGCAGAAAATATAAATTTATATATGCAGTTACTAAACATCATGACTTGATATTAGTCATTGGACAATAATATTTATATGAAATCCTTGATGGATTTTATATACTCAAAGTAGAGGAAATAGATCGCAACATACATAGCGATGAGATCACTATATAAATTCCTCTTGAAGAAGGAATATATTAAATTGAAAACTAATCTATGCCTAAAGACGGAGTATGAGATAAAAGGACTTGGATAAGACGAAGTATTATGTCGACCTGCAGATCGACAATCTCCCGAATGAGTTATTATCATTTCTAATACCAGTCAATGTAGATTAAGAGTTCTAGAGAGATCTATTACATTCGTTCTAAATACCAATGCCTTTTGATCCCCAAAAGTGGATAATGTCTCATTTAGACTTAAAGAAGATAACATGATATTTTTGGACCGGAAGTTCTCTATTTAAGCGTTTTTTTTCTACACTATTTTATCAGGCCTGATACAATATTCAAAATTATCTTGCTAGCAAGACTTGGTGCTTCTCTTACAAAGAGACATGGAAATAAGCAATTATTTGTTATCTTCAAGGTATACAAATCTTGGTATATCCTATAAGAAACCAAGTATGACATTGGTGGTTTAAGTGAATAAATGAATATTATTTGATTTTGATTGTTAAAGATCTCGTACCAGTTATTTTGTTCTCTGTTGTGGTATTGACATTTCTTATCAGTTTGAATACTTTTCTAAACCACTCATACATGATATTTTCTTTTGAGAATTACAAAAGGAGTATGATTAATATTCTTTTGCATACATTGGAAGATCATATGATATTATGATACTTAAAATATTCCTCACCCTCAACTATGAGGATAATACACTTGTGTTGCATATATGAGTAGTGGGTACACTAGAGTTGTATTCTTTTACCCACATCAATTCCCCAAGAATTATCAATTTGTTATGCAGAATGATTGATCTTGTGGTAATCCTGATGATTATTCATTAAGTCATTTCGTGCATATGTGGATAATATTGCATTGTTTATAATTATAAGATTATTATGTTGAGTGAAGTGACAAACTCAAACTAATCATGAAGATTTTAAATATCATTGTTTTGAGGGGGAGCGACATTTTGAAAATTAAACCTTGAAGGTTTACATTATGCCCAGAAGGCTAAACAGATGTACTCTTTTTCCCTTGCTAAGTTTTTTCCCAATGGATTTTCTTAGTTACGGTTTTTAATGAGGCATCTAGTGCAACACATGAATAAACGTATGTCATGTACTCTTTTCCTCGACTGTTTTATCCCATAGGGTTTTTGGCGAGGTTTTTAATGAGGCATGAACATAACGAAGTAATGTCCAAGGGGGAGTGTTATAAATATATTTATTTGGTGGACAATACTTAAGATATACTTTAGAGATATATACATACCTTTCTAGATTTCTGTAGATGATATGATTTCACCCTTATATATAGGACATGATATTGTAATTCTCTATACATCAATGAATAATAATATTCTACATTTTTCTCTCCATCGTGTTCTCTCTATTGTTTTCTCTTTATTATTGTTTATCTGCGATATACGAAGGATTCGATTTACAACATAAATAACTTTTTCTTCAAAATAATAATGAAAATCTTAAATATATTCTAAATTTAGAAAGTTCGTTTAGACTCGATAAAGTTCATGAATTTTAAAGTATTCGATAAAAAGCTTGAAGTTTGACTCAAAACTAAACGAGCCAAACTTGAGCACGACTACTCGACTCGTTTCGATTACACCTGACATGTGATAATGATTTGTAGTTATAAACATTGGAGTATTAAAGTTTTTTTTCCATTTTGGGGAGTTATTATTTTGGGAAAATAGAGAAATATATCCCCATCTTTTACAAATTAGGAAAATATATTCCCGAGTTTTTCTGTTAGGGAATTATATCCCAAAGTATAGTTTTGTTAGGGAATTTTGTCCTCCTGTGCTGACTAAGCAGTTAAGTGTCATGTGGCGCTGAGGTGGTATTTGACTCAATGCCACATGGTGCCACATCAGCGCCACATAACAAATGACGTGACATTTTTAATTTTAAAATATATAAATATTAATAAAAAATAAAAATATAATTGAAAAAAGAGTAAAATTTATATATAATTAATATCTTATTTTACTCTTTTTTATGATTTAATTTTTAATTAATATTTATTTAACTTTATTTTTTTCAATAACTTATTATTAAAACATAAAATTATAAGTTGAGTTATATATATATATATATATATATATATATATATATATATATATATATGAGTATATATTATATATACAATATGCATATTAATATTATTTTTATTTCGTTCATAAAAATAAATAAATATTTATTTTGTATTAAAATATTATTAATAAAATAATAATGATTATAATAAAAATTTAGATTTTTTTATTTTTTTTCAAAGAATTCAGATTTCACGTGAATTTTTAAAATAATTAAAAATCTGAATTATTATTATTATTATTATTTTATAATAATATTTTAATAATACTTTAATGAAGAAAATTAAATTATATAAATATTAATTAAAAATTAAATTTTTATTTAAAGAAAGTAAAATAAGATAATAACTATTTATATAAATATTAATTTTTCTTCAATTATATTTTTATTTTTAATTAATATTTATATATTGTAAAATTAAAAATGCCACGTTATTTGCCATGTGGCGCTGATGTGACACTATGTGATATTGAGTCAAATACCACCTCAGCGCCACATGGCACTTAACTGCTTAGTCAGTACAGGAGGACAAAATTTCCTAACAGACCTATACTTTGGGATATAATTTTCTAACAGAAAAATTTGAGGATATATTTCCCTAATTTGTAAAAGATGAGGATATATTTCCCTATTTTCCCTATTATTTTACATCATTAAGAAAATATAAAATTAAGTCTCATCCCCATTCTATTCTTTATTGGATCACCATATTATTGAAACAATTTATTTATTTATTTTTTGTTGTTTTTTTTTTTTTTTTTTGAGAAAATTTATTTTTTGTTGTTGAGGGGCTGCAAGTCTGCAACTTTCATACTTGTAGATCCGCCCATGGTTATAAATAAGTGGAGTAGTAAGCATAATCAAACATAATAATTTGATCAGAAACTCTCTCTCCCTCTCATACTCATACACACACACAGTGATGGGCTCTCTCACATTACACAAACTTGCTGTGATTGAATTCACAGACAAAAACATAACCCCAGGGTCAGAATCATGGTCCGAAACGTGCAAAAAGGTAGTTGATGCTCTAGAAGAATATGGGTGTTTCGTAGCAGTGTATGACCAAATCTCCCAAAAAATACACGATGGAGTTTTCGAATCCCTGCAAGAGCTATTCGATCTCCCAACCCTAACCAAGGTCCAGAACAAATCCTCCAAGCCCCTCTACGGCTACGTCGGCCAAATCCCCTTCCTCCCTCTGTACGAAAGCATGGGCATCGACGACGCCCACACCCTCACCGGCGTTGAGAACTTCTCCGACGTCATGTGGCCTGACGGCAACCCCGCCTTCTGGTACGTTTCCCATCTCTTCACCTTTCCCGTTGTATATATATATATATTAAAAAACTAAAGAGACATTCATAAATTTGTGTTTCAGTGAAAAAATAGTTTCGTACACGAAGTTAGCGGCAGAGTTGGAGAAGATAGTGGTGCGGATGGTGTTTGAAAGCTATGGAGTGGGGAAATACTACGAATCCCAAATGGAAAGTGCAAACTACCTGTGCAGAGTGATGAAGTACAGAGAGGCTCAGATGAATGAAAACAGAATGGGATTCGTGTCGCACACAGACAAAAGCTTCATGTCCACCATCCATCAAAACCAAGTTGATGGTTTGGAGATTAAAGCAAAGGATGGGGAGTACTTCCGTGTTGGTGAGCTCACGCCGTCGTCCGTCGTGGTCATGGCCGGCGATGCAATTATGGTGAGATATATATATATATTCTGATTTTCATAATCTATATAATTATTCAGTGATGAGATCATGACATGTATGTTGTGGACTGGAGTAGGCGTGGAGCAACGAGAGGATAAAGTCCCCCCATCACAGAGTGACTATGGAGGGGAAAGAAGCAAGATACACGATAGCGCAGTTCTCATTCATGGAGAAAAACATGGTGCATACGCCGGGAGAGCTGGTGGACGAGGACCACCCTCTGCTGTACAAACCATTTGATCACCTCAAGTTTCTTGATTTCTTCAGCCAAGAGGAGAACAGAAGGCTCGAGTGTGCTATCAGAACCTACTGTGGTGTTTCAGATTGATTATTATTCTTGTATATGCATATGTGTCTCATTTGCTTCAAGTAATAAATAATATTTTGTGTGACTTAATTTGCATCAATTGAGCACTGTTGCGTTGTATTCTAGGTCAAGGTAAAAGAGAGATTAATAAAGTAAGGTGTGTGTTGGCTTTTGCATTTTTAAGAAAATAAAATGTAATTGCTGTTTGGCTTCTAGGATTTATGCGAAAAGTAAAAAATCATGTTTCAGGATGCAAATTGTTTTTCCTTTGATTCTACATTCTTGATGTATCATTCAAACAATATCTTGGTTACAATAATTAATTTAAGTTTGAACTCGAAAGAGTTAAAGTATCGAGCAAAATTATTGTTCTTCAAAATCGATCCACCGAATTTGACTCCAAGTCGTCACTAGTGCCGGCCATTTGCACCGTTCTCCGGCGACGGGAGGCCTAACTTAGAGCTCTAAGAATTCAGCGGAAAGTCTTAATGAAAATGGGAGATTTTAATGAATTATTTTTCACTATTTAGCTGAATATCTTTATTCTTCATAGTAAAAAAATAGTATTTTTTTTTAATTTCTTTTTTCCATAAAATGAAAATACTTTAACTATTAATGACAAAAGATCATGAATTTGAGATTTCTTGGTGATATTTAGATATGTGTAAGTTTAAATAAATAAATTTCTGCTTGATAAAAAAAGAACAGATATTTTTTTCTTCTAATTTGTAATGTACCTGTGTGACGAAGTTTTAATAATTGTAAGTTGCTTTCGCTGTAGTTTTTGTTGTTTTCCATGTTGAAGGCTTTTTCTTCATGCATGGACAATGCAACTCGATTCAAGCTATATTTTTGAAAGTGAAAAACGTGTATTAGTGTGTGATACTATGTAAAAATCAAATTGTAAATATTCATAAAGGTTAGTTGGACGCTTAGGTGGAGTCTAGGCGTTTTGTAGGCGACAGTTAATCGATAAGTTAATTATTTATATTTAATATTTATAATATATAATTATTAATAAATAGAAAATAAATTTATATAAGTTTAATTATTTTTAAAAAATAATATAAAACGTCGATCGCCTAGATCAGCACCTAAACAGGTTAGACAATCTAAACGATATTTAGGCTCTGATTACTCGACAAACCGCTTAGACAAGGTGATTTAACGGTTTATAATTACGCTAGGGATTGCTAGCACTTAGGCGGCCTTAAACAGGGATTCTTACAACAATGGTAAAAATAAGTACTAATTAATGTATAGAATATCTTTAAGGGGACGTTTGGTTTAATAGTCGGGAATAACTACGAGTATGAGTTTGATAATAAATGAAATGGGTATGGTTTATTTTTTGGGAATCATTCTCAATTCTGATGTTTAGTTTATGAGATGGGTTTGAGAAACATTTTCAATTTTAATTATTGATTTTTTAAGTTTATAGGTTTATAAAATAATTAAAGTATTATATAAATTGTTGGGGCCAGGCCCACGAGATCCAGGCCCAATGGTGAAATCAGCCCGTATAAGCAGCCCAGTTCGGGAAGCCTGCCCGCTAGAACCAATGGAATGACAAAATGCACTTAAGTCAGGACCTCAACTTCGAGCATCCCAATGCCTCGACACCGAGCATTCGAGAGGGTCGGTGATGAGGACCTCCAAAGAAGAAAACCCTAGTTGCCCTGCGGCGCTCAACCGTTGCAACCCTAACCGCCCCCAAAAAACCCAGAGCCGCTCCGAGATTCCTGGCGAGCCGTTAGTAGTCGACATCTAGGGTTAAGCCATGCGCCCCTGCTCCTATCCTGTCTATAAATAGGGGCAGAGAACTCATTTTTTGCATCGTTCTTAGTCATATAAAACATCGCTGTAACTCTGCCGATTTTTCTAGAGAAAGAGTCATATATCTACGCTCACTAATTCATCCCGGCGCTTGATTATTGCTTTTTTATTGTCTCTTTCCTGTTTTCATCGTTATTATTTGCTGCGTTTCTGACAAAGTTCTAAGGGCTCCAATTTCTTGAAAATTCGAACCTCAACATAAATAATAATTAATTTAATAATAAAAATCAATAAAATAAAATTATATTATAATAAGTAAATAATCTATTTATCTTCTTATTTGTTTTATAAAATATAATATTAAGATACAAAATAAATTATTAATTTAATAATATTATTATTATAATATATTAAAAAGATTAACATATAATATTATAAAATATTATAATTATCATGATATTTTAGAATAATATTATAAAAATAATAAAAAGTAAATAAATAAGAAAATAAAATCATATTAGAATAAATAATTAATATATTTAGTCGGGTGGCTATGTAGGACCCAGCGCCAAGACGGTCTACGCAGGACCTAGGCGGTTGCTATGCAGCACTTATATGGTCAATATATTTCTTATATTTTATATTATAAATTTAAGATATTAGAACTAAAAAACATTATTGTAAAATCATTTTGAAAGTTTAAATATCCTAAAAAAACTAAAAGATAATATCAAAATAGAATTACAAATATTTCAACATTTCAAAGTTTAAATTATACAAAAAAAAAGTAGAAATATTAAAATAAAATTAAAAAATTTCTAACAATCCTCATATTAAAATTACAAAGGCATACTAGAAGAAGAGAAAAAAAATGTGTATAGTGAAAAAATCCCTATCTATTAATCTATTAATCATTTTCTTGATTTTTACTAATTTATTAATATTTTTAAGACTTTTTTATTAATATTTATAAAATTTCCATCCAATCCCGCCTAGCCCGTACAGACTACAGACGATCTGCACAGCTCGCCTTATCCAAGCGCCGCCTAGACGCTTAGGTAGCGGCTAGACACCGTATAAATTTAAAATCGTATAGAGCAGCCGTATAGATGCTTTTTGGGACAATTGGTGGTCGTCTAGCTCGTATCTTACAATAGAGCGTTTAACAAATGAAAACAATTAAAAACAGCCCAATCTCGTTAGAATATTCGAACACCCAAATCCATTTTTTTTATCACAAAATTAATAATTAGAGAATTTAAAAGCTAATAATATAACACAAGATTAAATTCGTTCATGATTGAATGAATAATTAATAGTAAGCCAACCAATATCAAATTTCTTTATTAATATTCGTCTTACCTGTATGCACTCCAACAAAAATACTCCCGTGAATGATTTTGTTTTTATTATTGGTTGTGTAGCCAACTTGATTTAAGATTACACATAAGACTAATAATGATATTAATAAATCTTGAATTCCATTTGTCCTTTTATCTTTGTCTTGTAAAGTACTTCGCATCCTTTTCCTTTTTTTTTTTTTTAAATAATTAATCCTGTCAATTATTGGGAAGTTTAATTCGGAGAATCAAAATAAGTTTTATACATATAAAATTTTATATTAGGTTTTTGAAAGTATCCAAAAAAAATTGTGGATCAAAGGATCCTCGCTTGATTTTGTGAGCCTTTTATTTTTTTCCAGAACTGAAATGTTTCTGCATAATGAAATAATTAATACTTATAATTACGCTAATTAATTCGCTAGACACTTCCAATATGGCATGTAAATACTTATGTTTCCCTCAAAATATTGCAGAAAACAATTGCTGAATGAACGACTACAAAATTAAATTTACACAATTGAAAAAAGAAACTAATAATAGGGAGATACTATTATCAGCAATCGAAAATGCTCACATGCCCACCATAAGCATATATTAATATGACCACATGTTGATGTGATAATATTATCAATAGTGTGATCAATTTTCAATATTTTTAATTTAGGGAAGGTTTTGGGTTAGGTAGGCCTAAACGATTTAGGCGGGTTTTATCCATTAACCCAAGCCCAAACCCATATAATATATCCTAATTGGGGATTAATAAACCCTATTTGGGATGGGTCAACCCATTTGGATAGGATAAAACCCGCCTAAACCGTTTAGGCCTGCCTAACGCAAATTTTTGCCTTTAATTTATTATCACATCAGCCGTGAATACATTAACAAGTGCTCATGGTAGATATTTTTGAGCATTTCTATCTCAACAATTGGCTCGTAAAAATCAAAAGTGTTGAATTTATTTTTATTTTTATTTTAAGTTTTACATTATCATTTTCTATTTTAAGTCATGAAAGTACGTGGGGCAATATTTTTATGCTTGGGCTTGGTTTTATTTTGATTATAAGCTTTTCTAAATGATTGGGGTTATACGAACAAATGTTTCTAACAAGTTTATAATGATATTAAAATTAATTTTGGGGTCCACAGAAAAATAAAATTATTGATCGTATTATCCACAATTATTTCTAATAAAATAATATTTATATGTAAATTTATCCGTAGGGTTATGAAGGAAAAAGCTTTACGTGGGGATAGGGCCACCCAAATTTGTCGGTACTCGTAGACATTAATATTTAGTTTTATTTAATTGAATTAGGTGACATTGTATTCAAATTATGAATAACAATGAGTTAGATCGATCTATATAATTAATACCATCGTGAATTGAGTGATAAGCTTTTTAATTAGTCTAATGGCCGATCATCTATTTAATGCCAATGTCGCTTTTTTTTATTATTCCTTTTCTGATAATTTTCCGAAAAGAAATTAGACATTAATAAATGTGTAATTCTAAAATACAGTCATAATTTTATTCAATATAATTACTTTAAAAATAATAAATTAAATAATTATGATATAATACAATTCTATCCTTATAATCTTCAATTTAAAATTTTAATTAATTAAAAATAAAAATTAAAACAATTAGGAAGTATCTCTTCTTATTGTTGATTGTTTTGGTATGTCAAACCAGTATCAATTTAGACTGTCTTTAGATTAGCTCTAGTCTGTTCAAATTTGTAAATCCTTGTTAAGATATTTATCAAGTTGTAATAGGGTTTGTCAAGATAAACTAGTTCAGGGAACTGTTCCACCTATTTGGGCTATGCAAAGAGTTAGAAGAAATTGACTACCAGTTTGGAGGAATTGTAACTAACTACCAGTTTGGGAACTCACATTCAGAAAACTGGCTCAATTCACTAGCACAGACGACACCAGTTTACAAGCAAGCCTAACTCGCATAAAGAGACAAAGAAAACAAATCAAAAGAATCCTTAACAACCCAGACTTTAAGAATGGAGATTCTTGCAAGTCTGAAAATTCATCAACCAGTTGTGATTCCTCAAACTGGCAGAGCCGTTCTGACACAAAGCTGCAATTCAACATCCATTGTTAAAAAAACAGTAGTAGGCGCAGATTTTCAAGAAAAGCAACATGTACTAGCAGAAAAGAGAGGCATCGAATTGGACTTCATTCAATATGTCTCTTAACGGCTCTAATTTCATATCTCTCACACCTTGCTTATAAATAGACGAAGTGCCCCAAAAGAGAAGGTGACGAACCACAACTGAGATACCGAACATTCGAATTGCTGCTAAAATTCAAGCTCAAAGCTTTCAATGTTCGAGGCTAATTTTTAGCTTACCGTATGCCATCTTTGGACATGAGACTCATAGCTCTCAAGCTCGAGTTATCATCTTGGTGTTCTTACTTTCCAAGTGGAAAGTAAGAACACAACAGTCACTACATTTCTCCAAGCAATGATTATCACGTCTAGCCAACAAGTTCGACTGTTTCGGAAGAACTCTAAAACTCCCAAGTTCCAGAAGGAGGCTGCGTAGTGTGCCCACACTCCAGTTCTCAGAAGTGGATGAAAGCAAATGCCTGGATGAGTGAGCTAGTGAACTGGTGGATATTGACATTTATCAACTAGTGATAGATCGCGAGACCCTTTTGTAAACCGAAGCTTAATGATTTCCAAACTTTCAGTCTGAAGAGAGGACGAAGGACTTTTGTGTCCGAACCTCTATAAATCTTTTTGAACGTTTACTGCTTTATTTATTTATTTACAAAGATTTTAAAACTCAACACATTTTAAGTATTAAGTATACTTAAATTTGATTAATCTTCAAACTAGCTAAACAACAAGTTTGAGAAACACAAATTGGTGAGGAACTATCAGATTGTGAAGTGCAAATTTCTTATAATTTATTTATGTTGTATACCAACTTTGATCTCTGAATCAACATAAACTTATAGCCTTATATCTATTTATGGGAAATAAGATTCAATACCCAAATTTATTAATATGTATTTTGTGGACTAATTTTAAACGGTAGCCAACGGCGCCACAAAAAGGGTAGCAACTGCCATGCACTACACCCAATTGAACATCATCATTGCAGTGGAAACACATAGTCACGGTCACACAATATTTTTGCCAATGAATTGAACTTGGGATTGAACCATTGAAAATGAGGAATGTAAGGGAAGCCAAAAAAAATCTTGTGAAAAAGAAGCAAAATTAAAATCATCATCATCAATTGCACTCATATAAAAATGAAATTTCCTTTGATTTCATTGATCATAATTTGAAGAAAAGAAAAAAAAATTAAAGTCAAACTATTTTATACGAGTTTTTACAAATTTTTCTAATGTTCGTCTCCTCCTTAAAAGATTCTTCATATTTACAACTTTTTTTCCCCCAACTTTCTTCTCCTCCTTATCGGACACAAAGAGAAAGAGTTTTCATTGGAGAAGAATATGATCTCTAAGAAAGGAGACGGGTGTGCCAAAATTATAAGAAGATAAAAAATTGTAATTTCTCTCAAGAATAATCGTAATCTCTCCGACATATCATCATCTTGGCACATGCGAATTAAGGATTTTGATTTTTATTTTAAGGAGAGAGATGGGACTATGATTTTAGTATTTTTTAATTAGAATTTTATATTAAAACTATAAGGATATATGATTGAAATATTATATAATAATTTAATTTTTGTTAGGAAACTTTGTTAGAAATTTCTTTATCTTATTTTGTTTTGGTGGGTTAAAGTGTAAAAGCCATCCTAGTATTGTCTAGATTAAGTTCTATTATGGTCTAAAGAATGTAAAGTCTTGTATAAGTTTTTTTATCGAGTTGTAAGCTGGAACTGATCGAAGTCAGACTGAAGGATCAGTCTGTAGATGCGCAAGACTCAATAGACTAAGACTCAAACCGAACTTACAAGTCTTGGATACATGAGTCTGGAACTAACAAATCTGGACTACACCAATTATGGAACTGACTAGTCTGGGACTCACCAGTCCGAATACCAAAGTTACCAGTCTGGGGACTAAGCCTAAATTGATTGATGATGTCACCAACATGCACTTGTAAGTATGCCGACATCAGTATAGAACCCTGTAGGGTTTTTTCGTGAACCGAATCACCAAAATCAAACTGAACCGGATCGATCTATGGATATTGCTCATAATTAATTATTCTCAAAACCCTAGTATGCTCCTATGAATTTAATACAAGATTGTGGATCGAGAGATTTACCGTAAATTCTTAGAGTCTGAACCGATCTTTTGCGTTTGACTTCCCAAATACAATTCAACCACGCAATCCGATTTTATCTGCGGAATCAGAAATTAGAACCCTAATTTCTAAATAAAATCGAAAACAAGAAAGAACAAGGGGAAGAATTCTGTTCTCCAGATTAGATCTTCAGATCTGTATCCCAATGCTGTTCAGATCTACTACTGGTGAGGACTCCGTAGATCTGTGTTCTGAGCAGGACCAGAATCGAAATTCTCCTCCTCTCTCTCCAAAGTCGGCGCCCCCTTCTCTCTCTCCTAGGTTTAGTGTGTTTCAACTGTGTTACAACTTATGAGAGAGAGCTGTCTATATATAGACCTAGGGTTTTATCCCTAATGGGCTCTTTGGGCTCAATTCAGCATATTTAATTTGGGCCAGACCTGGGACCTAATGCAAATAATAAAGTGGGCCTATAAATTAATTAATTCCCATGTCCACAACCCAGGACACAATTAATTAATTAATATTAATTCTTTTTCACCACAAAATTAATACTGACTTACCCCTTTATTACCACGTTGTGAGAACAGGTTGCATAAATTGAGAATCCCCATATTTAAGGTTACCGAACATCCATTAATTAATCGGAGCCTCTGACAAGCTCTAACTACAATTAATTAATATCTTATTATTCCTGAGTAGTACCACTCAAACCTTATCACTCGTGCCTGAACTTAATCAGCCTGCAGGACTTTGGCACGATGAATGTTATTGAGCTCCTCAGGGAATGTCCCCATCCTATTACTTGGATATGGTTACCTAAGTTCAGTCTCAGGCGGTACTACACGAACTGCTGTTACCCAAGATGCGGATATACGAGCGCGCTGTGTTGGCTCTCCACCACGGCAAGTCAAAGCAATAGTCAACCCGTGCAAACCCCTGAACCTTCGTTAGGGTTTGGACTCAATCAATATAACAAGATCTTTTATTCGCTGATGTCAGACAGACAAATATATCTCACTGCGGTCCATCAATACGCCACCTCTGCGTACCAGCATGTCAAGTAACCAAGACAGACTACTTATTCTGACAATGCCGCAGCCATCCGGACAGACGTATCCTCATACGCTGTCTCGGCTGTGATCAGGTTTATGTCTCACTAGGTCAAGTGATCATACTGTCTTCTGCGATCTACAACACGCCGTATGATCGTCCCTATCGGTGAGACAAGAGGATACCATTGTTCATACATGTACGATTGTTAACAGATAGGAGAAATAAACCGTTGTATACACATTGTAATAAATGCTTTCAGTATACAAAACCCATCAATCTCCCACTTATACTCAAAGCATAACTAAGCTATTACAGAGTATACAGTCCGTCTATCTAGTCTGCTGTCTTTAACCACTATCAGTGGTCGGCATCCACCTCAGACCCAGCTCACGAATATGTCTTTCGTAAACTTTCTGCGGAAAGCTCTTTGTAAACGGATCAGCAAGATTGTCAGCAATGTCAATCTTCTTAATCAGCACATCGCCCCTCGATACGATTTCTCGTATGATATGGTACTTTCTCTCTATGTGTTTGCTTGCCCTGTGAGACCGCGGTTCCTTTGAGTTTGCCACCGCACCAGAGTTATCACAATAAATTGTGATGCTCCTCGGCAAACTCGGGATCATGCCCAACTCTAAAAGGTAGTTCCGGAGCCACACCCCCTCTTTCAAGGCGTCGGAGGCGGCAACATATTCCGCCTTCATGGTGGAGTCAGCAATGCATTTCTGCTTTGAGCTCCTCCAAGATACAGCTCCACCTCCCAGGGTAAACACATAACCTGAGGTCGATTTCTTCTCATCCTGGTCCCCTTGGAAATCCGAGTCCGTATAACCCACAGGGCACAAATCCTCACTTTGATAAACTAGGCATAAATTCCTAGTTCTTTTCAAATACTTGAGGATATGCTTTACAGCAGTCCAGTGCGCCTGTCCAGGGTTAGACTGATATCTTGCTACCATGCCAACGGCATAACAGATATCTGGCCTGGTACACAGCATCGCATACATGAGACTACCCACAGCCGAAGCATATGGTACAAGACTCATTTCGTCTTTCTCCCGCTGTGTCTGAGGACACTGCCCACTAGAAAGACGAACGCCATGTCTGAAAGGTAGCAAGCCTTTCTTGGCGAGTTGCATGCTGAACCGGGCTATCACAGTATCCACATAGGATGCCTGGGATAAGCTCAACATTCTTCTTTTACGATCTCGTAAGACCTTAATCCCAAGAATGTAGCCAGCTTCTCCCAGATCCTTCATTTGGAACTGTTCGGATAACCAAACCTTGATTTCGGACATCACTCCCTCGTTGTTTCCAAATAGGAGTATGTCATCAACGTATAGTGCAAGGAAGACCACGCTCCCACTGACACAAAGTCGGTAAACACAACTTTCGTTTTCCAACTGTGCAAATCCATAGGATTTAATCACATCGTTGAAACGTAAGTTCCACGACCTTGAAGCTTGCTTAAGTCCATACAAGGACTTCCTAAGCTTCCAGACAAGATGTTCTTCGCCCTTGCTTATGTAACCCTCGGGTTGCTGCATATAGATGTCCCTACCTTCTTCAAGGTAACCGTTTAGGAAAGCAGTTTTGACATCCATCTGCCAGATCTCGAGGTCCATATGCGCAGCTATGGCAAGGAGTATCCGGATGGATTTGAGCATGGCTACGGGTGAAAAGGTTTCGTCATAGTCAATGCCCTCTTTCTGACTATAACCCCCTTTGCCACCAGCCTGGCCTTGAAAGCCGTAATCTTTCCATCCGCCCCTTTCTTTCTCTTGTATACCCATTTGCACCCTATGGCCCTAAAGCCATCCGGCAAATCAGTTTTCTGGTATACATCCATAGCAGTTATGGATTCAATCTCAGAATCCATGGTGACTTGCCATTTGGCAACATCCTTGTCCTGCATTGCCTCTTCGTAAGTCAATGGGTCAGAGTCCTCATGTCCGTCTTCCGGGCTCAAGTCCGAAGACTCACCCACGAACATGTACCTTTCCGGTTGGAAAATAACTCTCCCACTGCGACGAGGCATTGGTGCCGTGTCAGTAGTAGGTGCAGTGACTTGTGGTCCTACACCTTGCACTGAAGAACGTGTCTGTGGTGTTGTGCCTCTCACAGGTGCACCCACATCTACACGTTCTCCTTCCCTTGGAATTGCATTCTCGTTCTCAATTTCTTGAAGAACGACATCACTCCTTGACCTGTGATTACTCACATACTCGTCCTCCAAGAATCTAGCGTTGGTGCTAACAACGACTCTTTGACTCTCAGGACAGTAAAAGTAACCACCTTTCGTTTGCCTGGGATACCCTATGAACAACATTACTTTTGACCTGCTTTCTAACTTATCAGGTTCCTTCGACAGTACGTGTGCCGGACAGCCCCATACTCTAAACTTGCACAAACTAGGTTTGCGACCAAGGAAGAGTTCAGCAGGCGTCTTAGGAACTGATTTCGAAGGCACCACATTAAACACGTAAGCTGTTGTCTCCAATGCGTAGCCCCAAAACGAAATTGGTAAGTTTGCATAACTCATCATTGATCTTATCATCTCTAGAAGAGTCCTATTTCTTCTTTCAGCCACACCGTTTTGCTGGGGAGTACCCGGTGCAATCCATTGGGATGTTATCCCATTTTCTGACAAATACTGCAGAAACTCGTTACCGAGGTATTCGCCATCGCGGTCAGATCGCAGCGACTTGATAGTTTTTCCGACCTTCTTTTCTACCTCAGCCTTGAACTCTTTGAATTTCTCAAAGCATTCAGACTTGTAGCGAAGCAGGTAAACATATCCGTACCTTGAGTAATCGTCAATGAAAGTGATGAAGTACTCGTATCCTCCACGAGCCTGCGTGGACATCGGTCCACATAAGTCAGAATGGATCAATTCCAACACTTCCTCTGCTCGAGACTGACTAGCCTTGAAAGGCCTAGTAGACATCTTGCCCTCGATGCAGGATTCGCAGACTTGATAAGGTACAGCCCGGACTAAGTCCAATGTACCGTCATCTGCAAGTCTCTGAATCCGCTTCAAGCTGATGTGACCCAGTCTCAAGTGCCAGAGATATGTAAGATCCTCATCAGAAGAAGTAAGTTTTCTCTTCCTAGGATTATCAATTACGGATGAATTATATGCAATACTTGCGGAAGACTTATGATTACAGTTAACAACATAGAGAGAATTATTCAGCATTCCACGACAGATAACACCGTTATTACCAATGATAGAAACACCACTATAAAAAATAACTGAATATCCATCAACAAAAAGTTTGGAAACTGAAATAAGATTCCGCCGCAAATCCGGCACATACAAAACATCTCTCAATGTTAAAACGGAATCATCAAAGTACAAGGTGAAATCTCCAATGACAGCTGCACTCACTTGTGCTGCGTTCCCCATCGAGATAGTAACCTCGTCATTCTTCAACACCCTCCTCGGTGTGAACCCCTGCAAAATGTAACAAACATGATCAGTAGCTCCAGTATCCACTACCCACGAATGAGTAGAAACCGATGCTAAACATATTTTCGTTACAAATGCAAATGACGTACCTTGTCCCTTGCTTCCGCATGCCTTCTCACTTGAAGTGACACCAACCCTCTTCATTTCATTTGACCTCCTTTCACGTGATCTGCGATCAATCATGTTCTTGCACACAGTATGAACCACATCTTTCAATGTGCCCAAGCTGTGCTCAAGATCTGATAACTCAGACTCCCATGAAGGTACAAAGGACTGTCCTGCTACAAGATCAGTAAGTTACTCCTTGAAAGAGTACTCACTTCTCTTAGCTACATCCTTCTTAAAGTCATAGAATGAAATTGGTAACGAGTTCAGGATAATATCGATCTTGGCCCGATCGCTGATATTTCCACCTCCACGTGTGAATCGTTTCATGGTGTTATCCATGATCATCACATGCAGTGTCACCGAACTGCCATCAACCATTCTCTTACAGACAAGGTCTCTAATGAGATCACAGTTGACAATTCGTTCCACTTCACCATACGTTCGCACCAAGTCCATCCAGATTCCTACAGAGCTACAATAGCCCATGTACTTGAGCTTAAGTTCTCTAGAAAGGTTATCTGAGATTAACTTGTAAGTGAAATCCTCAGATGCCACCCAGCTGTCATAGAACTCCTTCTCACGTCTAGATACTTTATGGTAACGTGGGGCAAGTGGCATCATAGTGAGAACAAACATGTGTTGTTTAGTCAGGAGAATATACTCAATGCAATATCTCCATTCATGGAAGTTCGGACCAGTTAGAGGATTGAGAGCAAGTATATGATCGACAGTAGACTTAGACATATCTGAAACAATAAAGATTCTTAAATAAGAACATACATGTTGAACTTCGAAAACAAATGCATTGAAAACCTTTTAATAAATCAAATACAAATGTTTTCCACTAATTGCCCAAGAGTTCTCACCGCTTGCTACACTCGTAGACGTTTACGATGTCACCCTCAACCAGAACTGCAGGTTTTAAGCCCCAATCCATTTAATTTCACTACCATGTCAGGATGCTTTTGACACTAGAAATTAATAATTAGTGAAAATCTTAGACCAAGCCATCTCTCAAGAACAGGGATGCAATTCTTGCATTATATTCTAAGATGCTTCTAAGCAATTAACCACAAATTTAACTCCGGCCAAAAGAGACAGTTTAGCATGACACGTAACCATACCGCACATCCCTCAAAGCTTTTGTTATCTTTAATTTAAATCAATCCTAGAATACTTGTGAAAGAGGTCTACGCAAGCTACACTCGTAGACGTTTACGCAAAGCCCTCCCACTATTCACATGATTTAAATTGTTTGTCTAGAAATCCCAACAACCGTACCTATGCACCTCCAGGAACTAGCAAGCTACACTCGTAGACGTTTACTAGAACGAGAGGTACACTTACAGCCTAGGACCGCTTTGTGGAGGTCTATTGATTTTAATTAAAAAATCTGCTTAGTATTTTTCTTTTAAAAGGTTTCTTTATGCGCACACATAATTTCTTTTTGTCATTATATTTTCCAAATTTTTTGCATGTAATAATACAAGCCCAAAAATTCCCAAAATATAATCCAACAAAAGAAATTAATCACATAAGCATGCTTGGAAAGCTGTAAATAATAAAAGCAGTAAATCATGCTTTTCCTATTATCTACACATGCTTAATTGCGCACATAAATTAAATCACATATCATACGAGGACAATTAAGGCCAACAAAAATTCCTCGTGGCCCCAAAAATAGAAAATAAAATCTATCTATTACAAATTTGAATTTTGAATTAATTTGGATAAATCCAAATCTTTTCAAATCTTCCAAATCTTCAAGAGGCCTTCAAATCTGGATATACCAAATCTTTTGGATTTTTAGGCCTTTGTAATCTGATGATTTGCCCTAACCCTAATGCAAATCCTAGGGTTTACACAGGATTGTACAAACCACAAAAACACAAGCCACCGCGACGGGACAACAACAGCCGACGACGACCGAAGCCGCCGCCGAAATCAATGTAGCGTGTGGATCAAATCAATAACCAAACGCTACTATTTGACGAGAGGCTGGTCCCAATTCTACCAAGACATGGGCTTGAAATACTAAAAACTCTTGTATTCTCGTATGTCGGCAACTCTATGTCTTCGCATCCACATCATTAAAAATAAGACAAATATAGTAATTTTTTAAAAACCAGAGTTTGAGCCTCACTACCCTCTTAACCTACCGTTTGAAGTAGTCCTAACCCATCGTTTGATCTATTTAGCATTTGTTTTGATTACAATGGTTTTTAAGAAAAATCTGGATTGAATTTCAGTATATATAGGTACATCTTGCTGGAAGTGGAGTTGGATTGGGATGATAAAAATGGGGTTGGAATACAAGGATGGGCTATGAATTTCATCTAATTAAGATTTTAGATTAGGAAGTTAGGGCAGAATTATAATAATAATTAATAAATTAAATTTTTTTAAAGATGTTATATTAAGCAAAAATATGGATATATTTAGAATTTTTTTTTTAGGGATACACAAGCCATCATTCATCATGTATCCACACCACTCGTGCATAATTATGCATATGGATCTCCTTTCTCCCCTATATAAATATGCAAACCCAACTCCTCACTTTTTCCAATTTAAAACTTAAAACTTAAAAAAATTAAGACGAAATACAAAATTCATAATATAACCGCTGCACACTTCTAAATATAGCTCGGAGTGTAAATGTTTTAAGTATTTATTTGTGACTAACTAGTTATTTGAATTTTAGTGGGAACATGTGTTATATAAGGTGTTGTGCTCCAAGAATGGTCAAGCTCATTCTAGGCCCATTACGTGATCAAACGAGGTCCCATCTTCAGTGGCTAAACCCATCACCAACAGGCTATGGACTTACCCAACATCAAGTGAAGCCCGTATTGATTCGGTAGGGCGATCGTATCGCTCGGAGCAGAAGCAACCGATCCGCCCAGCAATCACATTACTCCTTGAACATGGTACCCCATTGTCTGGAAGGAACAATTTGAAAGAGACCACCGACCAGATTGGACAACCCGGACGCACGCGAACGAAGGCAAGACCTGCTGAAAAGAGAGAAGATATGACATATTTTAGTTTCCTTGTTGTCAAAGATTTAGCATTATCTGGATCTAATTTGACTAGGAAATCCATTATTTGGGAAAAATAAAGATTTAGATATATCTTACCATATCTAATATTTATTCCTTATGTATTTAGGGTTCCCTCTCTATAAATACCCCCTATTACATTATAAAAAAGATAAGAAACCCTTCATATATTCTCTCTAAGAAAATTCTACTACGGTTCTCTGTCTTTTGTATTCTTTCCTTGCTTTTCAATTACATGATAAATTTCACCCATCAACAATTGGTGCCGTCTGTAGGAAAAAAGAAAGAAAGAAAGAGATGGAAAACCAAAACCCGCAACACGCTCAGCAGGAAAACGAGCAGGATGAGTAGAGCGAGCCAAACTCAGCCCAGGCAAGGGCTCGCTTTGATTAAGACGTACATCAAATGCACGAGGAGATGCAAGCCTTGCGGTAAGTTAACCATAGTGTGATGCTAGATGCAAAGCAACCGAGGCACTAGTTAGACCTACTCAAGAATCAAGAATATCAAAGGATATAAGATGGAGGCCCAAATCGAAGACATGGTGACCAGTTGATCGGGGAATTTGTGTTACTCATCCAATCACCATTCGGTTGGAGGTGAGCAAGAAGTTAGAGTTCTGGCGATGGAGGCCCAAATCGAAGACATGGTAATTTTGATGAAAATACCCAGAATGCTACCACCTCTGATGACCACCCCGGTGGGAGGCTACGCCAACTCTCCTTTCACTTGAAAGATTGCAGACACCCATATTCCTGCTAGGTTCACTATCCTTTCGAGCAAGGCATATGACGACTCGACAAACCCTAATGAATTTGTAAGCTTATACATATTCAAGATGCAGACCACTTCAGTAACGGAAGCGGTGTGAGAGGATTGCTTGTGAAAAACCTTCGGAGCGTGCCTCAAAGAACAAGCGATGCAATGGTTAATGAACTTCAAAACTGCAAGCATCGCCTCCTTCGCTGAACTGCATAAGGTATTTTTGCAGCAATTCTCCATCAGCAAAAGAACCCCAAGAGATCATATGACCTCTATCTGATGGTGCAAAGGGATGACGAATCGCTCCAGCAGTTTATGAAACGGTTTAACAAGATGAAGGTCACCATCTCAAACTGTTCAGAAGAGGCAGTGGTGTCGATCTTCAAGAAGGGACTATGAAGGAGCTTGAACCTTTTTTGGAAACTCGGCAAATACCCTTGCTCGAAGTGATGGATAGAGTGGAAGCTCAGATAAGACAAGAAATGGAGTAGGTGAACTTCAGAAAGAAAGAGGGACAAAGAAAAACAGTCGACCTGGTTCGATAAAAGCAGTGACCCCAAACCGACTCGATTCCGCCATACCCTCCTAGGGTCGAACGGAGGTTTGCTCCTCGGACCGCTGCTCCACCCTACAATTTGAGAGTGAACCCCATGGTAACAATTCAGGAGATGATGAAGCTAGTGAACATGTCAAATGGCCCACGAAAGCATTAAGCTGAGCAAGCCGAAATGGGTCAAAAGAGTACTATGTGTTCTATCAAGGATACAGACATAAGACCATCAAATGTATAGTTCTTCTCTGGGAGATTCACAAACTTCTTGACTAGGGTCACTTGAGACATCTCCAGAACAACCCCTGGAGGTAGAACACGTGGCGGAGGAACAAAAATGAAGGAGCCACCGAGGAAAATCTGCTTGCCGCCGGAGCAAATCGAGACCCGCTCCTAGAGGAGTCGCAGGTGAAAAGACCACTAATGGCAATTCTGGCAGCCCCCTATTGCGGGACCTTCTCGGAATGCCCACAAGCGATACTTATTAGAGGCGAGGAATGCAAACCGGATCCACTCAATCCGACTCTATCCCAGGGAGATCACTTTCGGACCGCAAGACTCCGAAGGAGTGCACCACTCTCATGATGACATACTAGTGATCGAACTGTTGATCACCAACTATCGAGTCAGAAAAGTCTTAGTTGATAATGGGGCATCATCCAATCTTATATTCCTCAAAGCTATTCAAGGTATGGTCATACTTGATAGAGACATCCGCCCGAGCAAGACGCAGTTGGTAGGCTTCAGCGGAGAAAAATCAGTCCCATCGGAGAGATATTCCTGCCAGTCTACTCCAAAGGAATAAACCTGACGACAAGGTTCCAGATCATCGACCCAGACTCCTCTTACAATACCATAGTTGGACGACCATGGATCCACTAGATGCAGGCCATGCCATCCTCGTTTCATCAGATGATCAAATTTCCCACCCCCTTAGAATTCGATCAATCAAGGGGGAGCAACACACTGCGAGGGATTGTTATGCCGTAACCCTCCGTACCATTGGCCAATTGATGAATTAGAGGAGACGGAGGAGGTCAACCTCGATGAAACGGATCCAACCAAGACCACTTTTATTGAGAAGAATTAAGCTCCATCATTCCGAGAAAAGCCGGTCACCTTCCTCAGAAGCAAACAAACCAGTTTCACATTCGAGCATGCAGACATGTCGGGAATCGACTATTCCATCATCTTGCACTAGTTGCAAGTCGACTAGTCATTCTGACCCGTGCGACAGAAAAGGAGGCGATTCACCTCCGAAAAGAATTTAGCCATCGCAGAAGAGGTTGTCAAGCTGTTGAGCGTCTGTTTCATTCACGAAGTCAAATACCCCGAGTGGCTCGCAAATGTGGTATTAGTGAAGAAGAAGAACCGAGTTTGTGTAGACTACACAGACTTGAATAAGGCATGCCCCTAAGGACCTCTTCCCACTGTCCCACATCGATCGGCTATCGATGCCACTGCAGGATATAGTATGGTGACTTTCATGCACACTTTCTCCGGGTACAACCAGATTTAGATGCATCCACCTGACCAAGAGAAGATAACTTTCTTACTGACCATAGAGGTATACATAAACAATATGCTCGTCAAGTCGGCCAATGTGGAAGAGCATCTTGGCCATCTATCCGAGATATTCGAAATCTTTAACCGATTCAACATGAGATTAAATCCAGCTAAATGCATGTTCGGGGTCACGTCAGGGAATCGAAGCCGATCCAAATTAGATTAGAGCCATCTAGGAGATCGAACCACCTGCCTCGACCAAAGATGTGCAATGAATGATCGAGAAATTGGTCGCCCTGCGCGGATTTGTGGCCTAATACTCTGATGGAACGAGCCACTTCATTGAGCTGCTGAAGAAAGCCAAGCGATTCGAATGGACCACTTAGTGCGAAACGACACTCAGATCGCTGAAATAGGTGTTTCAAGTATACTTTAGCCGTATTTGATCGAGCAGTGAGCAGTTCCTGATTCGAGAGGAGCACAAATCACAACACTTTTTAACCATTGTTGTTCACTGTTTTTCTTGTAGTGTATATTAATTTACAACAACACTTTTAAATGTCCTGCAATAATACTTTCTAATGATTGTTTAACTTTTTTCTTTGTAGTGAATTATGAAAGGTATAAACATTACAATTGCAGCTATATGTAATGCCTAAACTTTAATTAAACTTCTTAAATAATAATTATATAAATTTGAAAGGCTTATTGAAACTTGATTAAGGCTTAACTAGATTTTTTAGTTTTAAAATATTCAATAATAAAATTTGAAATCTAAATTAATTATAAACAAATTAGACTTGATTAAAACAGTAATTCAACTCAATACGGTTAAATTAATATAAGTATATGCAGCATCTCTAAAGGTTTTAATACTCATTGTAGGCACGTGTAATGTTCTTACAAATAATGTGACATTAAAATATAAATAATGAAATTAATATTAATGATGTTTATTTCCTTCATTTTATTATCGCATCATCCCTAATTTAAATTATATTTATTTCCTTTAAGTGGTTGGTGTTAATTTATGATCCACGGAGGACATTTTTAATATTTCTGATGTAGCACTACTGACTTAACTAATAAAATGAAATACTTCTAATAATAACCATGGTCACATCCTATAAAAAACCACATAAGGTGTAGAGTTTTTTTCTGAAACAAATCTCTTCCCCAGCTAAAACACAATATCAAAGCAAAAAAATAAAAAACTCATGGGCTCATTAGCAATCCCTGAGCTTGTAGTAGTAGACTTCAACAATGAAGAAATGAAGCCAGGTTCAGATTCTTGGTCATCTGCCTGCAAAAACATAAGAAACGCCCTCGAAAATCATGGCTGTTTTGTAGCTTTATACGACAAGATTTCACCCCAACTCCACAAATCCATCTTCAAAGCTGCTGATGACTTATTTGATCTCCCCACTGAAATCAAAGTCCAAAACATCAACGAAAAGCCCTACCATGGCTATGTGGGACAAATTCCCATTGTGCCCCTCCATGAAGGCCTAGGCATCGACTACGCCACCACTCTTGAAGGAGCTCAAAGTTTCACCAATCTCATGTGGCCTCACGGAAACGACTCTTTCTGGTATGCACCAGCGTTCAACTATTTTCACTTTGACATATCATGTGAATTTCTTTTGTTGATAGAAATTTTGTATTTGGTAGTGAGAGCTCGATGAGCTTCGCCAAAATAGTTGCAGAGCTGGAAAAGAGGGTGATCAGGATGCTTTTCGAGAGCTATGGCGCGGAGAAACACGCGGACTCACACATTGATGCAACCACTTATCTTCTTAGATACTTGAAGTATCGGGCTCCTAATGAGACAGAGACTACTCAAGCGTTTCCCTCGCATACTGATAAGAGCTTTATCACAATACTCTATCAAAATCACATCTCCGGCCTCGAAATCAAGGCCAGAGACGGCGAGTGGATTCATGTTCGGTTCCCCCCTTCATCCTTCGTCGTCATGGCTGGAGATGCATGCAAGGTTATTTTAGTCAATTCCGTATATCAATTGCATCGACCGCCCTCTTCTTGCATTGTATGCGATCATATCTGCATGATTGCTTATAGCTTGTTTCATGTGAAATAATTAGGCATGGAGTAACGACAAGGTGCTCTCTCCCAACCACAAAGTTATAATGGAGAAGAGTGGAAGGGAAACCAGATACACAATTGCTCTATTTTCTTTCCTCAGCAAGAATGTGGAGGTTCCAGAGGAGTTGGTTGATGATGAAAATCCATTGAAATTCAAGCCCTTCGTTCACGTCGATCTGTTGAAGTTTTACGACACAGATCACGGCCGACGATCCCAGAATATACTCCAAGATTTCTGTGGTGTTTGATTGATTAATCTATATTCGTATCTACTAGCCTGTATGTGTTGTGATTGAAGTGCAATAAGCTCCGTGACTATGGAAAAGTGCAACTCCTTTGTATTATTATTGTGTGGTAATTTGGTCGTCGTGTTGTATGGAATCATGGTGTTAGAAATAATTTATTCAATCTTACAGTCCATACGCATGATTGTAGAAATATAATATTTTATGGTAATTTTCAGTTTCCAACAAAAAAAAATTGATGGTTAGAATTAATTAATCTATAATCATATGTGTTTTATAAACTTGTGAATTTTGTTTATAGAAATCAATTAGAGTTTATTATATTATACTTAATTTTTATTTCCAATAAATAGTTATTAAAATTAGTAAACAGGATAATGAAGTACTAAGTGAGACACTATTATAGAATAAAAAACTTGATCCAATCTTCCTATTTAAATGCAAACTCATCCTACTGAGGGCATAGTGATAAAATTAACTTATTTATGATGGTCATGGATTCAAAATATTTTAAAGATATCTAAGTATATTAATTTTAAATTAATACATTCAAATTTTAAAAAAAAAATAAAAATAAACCCAACTGCTCACTTTTTTCAATTAAAAATTAAATTTAAAGAACTTAAGAATACATTCATAATGTAACCGCTGCACACTTCTAAATACTAAAACATATAAGTATCAAACATTTTCTATGTATATCTAACACACATTCAATGCTAATTAAAGGCTTATTTTGTGATAAATAGTAATAATTCACACCGTTCATGTTTACTCAATCAAACTTGTTCAAAATTTTAGATTATCATAACTTTTATGATTAAATCATACTAAGTTGATTTAATACATATTATGTTTAGAAAAATTATATTTTAAATCAACTAATATATTTTCTTATCTCTATCATTGATACAATCAATTTAAGAATGCTCAAATTCATTTCTATTCATGATATATTATATTTTTACTCTATCTCATCTCTATATAGTTGTTGAAAAACTTAAAAGATACTATTAAATAAGAATAAATGAGCTTTAGTTTTATCAGATATTCAGATCACTTAGAGATTTTTTATTTTTTTATTTTATGCTTTTATTTTGTATAACAAGCTTAAAAAGTACAATATATATTTTTTATAACATATATATAGCAAAAAATATGTAATATTGAAATATATATATATATATATATATATATATATTTGTGTTCATTTCTGAACTAAATGTTGTGAATGAACAATGACCTATGATCCAAGCGTCCATTTTTTTAATCCGATGGCTACAATAATGACATGTGGCAGATAATTTATTTTTAATTTAATTAAAAGGGTGTTTTAGGTAGTTAAAATTTTATTAAATTTGATAAATATGGTAGTTCCTAATTTCATGGGATTTTATTTGTTAACATATATTTAAATTATTATTGTGGTCTTCAATCATATTTCGTTTCACTTTCATATAATTTAGGTTTTCTCTCCACCGCCGTTGCTACCCCTACGCCATCTCTACCGTCGTTGCTGCCCCTACGCCATCTCCACCGCCGCCTTCAAAGTCTGCCGTAGCAGTCACCGGCGCGAACGCAGACAGACAAGAACCCTCCAAGATTTTTTTTCAATCATAGAACTCGAACATCCCAAGAAACGCCACTAGACGTCGTCGCATCTAAAAAACGAGACCACCGACGTCGTCGCAAATATCGGCGAACACGCCGGCTGTATTGCTGCACGGCGAGTCAGTCGAGCCCGCCACCCTTCGTCAATCGCGCAAAACACCGCTAGGCCATGAACGCGCAGATCTGCGCTTGGACACACTCCCCGTCGCCGGTCTGAAACCGGACGGCCACCATTCTCCCACTTATTCAGTCGCCGGCACCGGCATCGCTCAGGCAGAGGGAACGCCGTCGAGTGAGAATCTCAACCATCGAAGAAGTCGGACGTGAACTGTCAAAGATTTTATTTTTTTTTCTGTCATATGCGATTATCATTTTTATTTTATGTGAGTGTCATTATTTATGAATAAATGTATCA
>JAPKLW010000104.1:275567-286196 GCA_026898455.1 Plectranthus barbatus | reverse complement strand
ATAAGGTTTGATTCAACAAAACCTTTTACAAATAAGTCTTAAGGAAGGTTTTAGGGATAATTCCCAACAGTAAGTAAAGATAGCAGTATCTTGTGCAATCATCAATGAAGGTTATGAAAAATTTCTTTCCACCTCTAGTCTGCACAAACTTTAGATCACACAAATCGGTGTGTACTAATTCTAGAGGTTTAGTGCTCCCCTCGACTGATTGAAATGGTAACTTTGCCATTTTTGCTTCAACACAAACTTCACATTTTGTTTGTTTAAAATCAGTCACTTTCAACAAGTTTAGATTCATTAATCATTTTATAGCATTTAGATTTACATGTCCTAATCTAATATGCCATAAATCAGAGCACTCAATCAAGTAAGCAGAAGAAGAATCAACTTTATTCATAACTTTTTCGGCTTGGCGCCGTGCCATTACATTCATTTTGAAAAATCCGTTGGCAAGGTAACCCCGACCAAGGAACTTTCCAAATTTGGATAAAATAAACTTCTCACTCTCAAATACAAGCTTAAAGCCATGGTTTACAAGAAGGGAGTCGGAAACCAAGTTCTTGCGGATGTCCGGGACATGCAGCAAATCCTTCAAAGTGAGATCTTTTCCACTCGTTAGCTTCAACACCACAGTGCCGATACCAGCCACATCAGACAAGGCTTGGTTGCCCATGTGAAGCTTTCTTCCTTCAACAACTTTGTAGGAAGAGAAAACACTCCTCTCGGATGCCACGTGACATGTTGCACCCGTATCAACAAACCACTCCCTTGGATTGTCCACGTGATGGACTTCAGATACAACTGCACACAAATCATCTTCTCAATCATTGTCGGGTTCGACATTGTAGTTGTGCATCTTCCCTTTGCCCTTGCCTTTATTTTTGGGCTTTTTGCGTTGGTTAGCCATGTGGCCAGACTTACCACAGTTGTAGCAGTCACCCTTGAACTTAGGCTCTTTTATCACAATGCCTTTGTTCGATTGGGTAGGCCTTTTACGTTTCAGTGATGGACCACCACGTTCCATCAAGTTGGCCTTAGCCTCCATAGCCTTTAGCCTCGGATCAGGCCTTCGATTATCTTCTTCAATTCAAAGTTTGACAATAAAATCTTCAAGAGTTATTGCCTTTTGCTTATGCTTAATGTAACTCTTGAAGTCCTTCCAAGAAGGGGGTAGCTTTTCTATGACCGCAGCCACATTAAAAGCATCGAGAAGTAGCATCCCCTCGGCTTGAACATTGTGCAAGATCAACTGAAATTCTTGCCCTTGTTCTACAACCGACCTATTGTCTACCATCTGGTACGACAAATACTTGGCCACGGCGTACTTTTTAGTACCCGCGTCCTCTGTTTGGTACTTTTTCTCTAGCATTTCCCACAGTTCTTTAGATTTAGTTACATTTGAGTGCACAACATACAAGGGATCTACTAAAGCATTAAGAATGAAATTCTGACAGAGGAAGTCCCCGTGGCACCAGTTGTCGAAGGTGGCACGCTTGTTCCGGTCCGGCTCATCATCGGCGCACTCAGGCTTGTCCTCCCTCAAGTAGTTGGCAAGCCCCAACGTAGTTATGTAGAACAACATCGTTTGCCTCCACGTCTTGAAGTCGAGGTCGGTGAACTTGGAGGGCTTCTCCGCTTGAGCGTTGGGAGGGAGTCGCGGTGCAGTCGGATCATAGCCAGGCACATTGTTGTTGTTGTTGTTACCACCACCATCATTACCGGAAGCAGACATCTCAGATATATTCTGTCTTGCGATTGTAGAAAACTTGATTACATAATATGAGATTCAGAAGTATACGGTGAACAGTACAAGAGAACAAAGACAAAAAATAACTAAATAGATAAGAAGCCGAGTCGAGAGAACTCTTCCCACAAGACAGAATATGCCTCCATAGTGCTCGGAATAAGGCAGTCTGTCCCCAAAGGTAAAACGGCTTTCGTCTTGATCGAAGCAGCACCGCAGTCGACAGAGCTCCGGCGAACTGGAGTGAAGCAGGAGCAGAGTTGGCAGGTGAAAAGCAACAAAAGTTTCAGGTGAAATGCAACAAAAATATTTCTGGAAAGAACACTTGTATGCTTCCTGGGGATGCCTATTTATAGGCATGTCCACCACCTGGGGAGCGCGCTGGAGCAATGAAGACCGATGGTGGTTACGACACGTGTCTCTCGGGAACGTGCTGATTGAATTCAAGCATGTTTTTGTAACACCCGCAGACACGTCTTGTGCTGACATACTCGCCATGTCACGCACACGTAGGCTCCACGTTGTACTACTGGGACAGATGATTGAGCCCAGTCAGCCCGTTGAGTCGCCAAAACGATAAGGCACTTTCGGGCCAAGCCCAATCTCGAAGCCGAGGCCCAAAGACCAATTGCCATGCCATTATATTTTGAGATCTGAATACATATATATAGGGTAGTGATTAGGTAATAACAGGATTTCCCGTGCTAAATAAGAAAAAATCTGAGCCATTAAATATTGTAATCGACGACTCAGATTAAACAAATCCCGTCCAATTTTTGGTGCATTTTTTGCACATACTCAATGCATAAAAGGGTAAAAATGTAAAAAATATATATTCAAAAATTTCATTTCGTGCAGTTCATAAAGCATAATATGCATACATTCGATGTAAAAATGCAATATTTTGGGCATAAAACTGCGGCATATAATCAATGCAAAAAATGCACTTAATATGAATACAAAAATGCATATGCTTTAGAACAAAAATGCATCTTATTCAAGTTAAGAATGCATAATTTGATGCAAAAAAATGCAGATATTTGAGAACATTTTTTATGCATAATTGATGCATTTTTTTATCCTGAACGTAAATATAATGAAGAACATATACCAACTGAATATAAAATTATGATTTTTGTGCGAATCTTCTAAATTTAACATATTCAATATGGATATCATATGAATCGTCGTAAAAATACGTTTAATTTGTTATATGATTCATAAAAAATAGATTTGAATCGAGAAAGATATAATCGTTTGATTATAATGGGAGGAAAGAGAAAATTAGGAGAGAGAATGTTTAGATGTAAAGATAGAGAAGACGGTTACTCAAACTTAAAGGCTAAATTACTAAGATACCCTAATTACCTTATTTATTCAATAAATCCTGAATTATCACAACCATTGGATCAACAAAATAAGGGATCCAGATTCTTTTTCATTTAGCATGAGAAAAGCTATTATTATATGATCACTACTCTCTTTCTCTCTTTCTCTCTCTCTCTCTATATATATATATATTTGTAATCATATTGCAAGTCCCTTTTAGATAGGAGAAGAGAATAAATATGTACCTTTGATTTGTCAATCTAATGGTTGAGATATGATTTTAAATCTTATGTTTGATTTTTATTTTTTATTATAAATTATAATTAAGAGTATTTAGGTAAATAAAATATGATGGTTACAAAGAATCTTATAATCACTCTCTTCTCCAACTAACCTTTTATTTTTTTTCAATATTCTCTCTCCTTTAAATTTCTTGTAATATTTCGGATTTAATTTAGCTAATTAATGCTTAATTAAATTAAATAAAGGAATATTTATTTTGTAAATTTAATTTTTGTTTGCTTTGAGACGAAATTAAACACCCGTTGAGACACGAGGGTCAAAATATTGATTTTAATATTCCAATGAGTTCGTTTCAAGAAAACATTAGTGACCGTGAACTCAAAATTTTTAAAGGAAAAGCGAGTGCAGCGAATTATTAATTGAGAATAATAATATCGCATTTAAATTCATAACTTGCACTCGGAAGGTCTATTTCTTAAACCGAGCTAGGGAATGCTTGGAATTAAAATATAAAAGGATACGAAACAATCGGTATAATTTTCTGAGACCCGAGTGGTGTTTTATAATTATTGAGATTTAAGAAATTGGACGATATTTATATCTCAAAAAATTTAGAAAGTAATATGAACGAGATGACTTCATTAAATGGAGCATTTCCATGTAATTGCAAGTTTAATAGGAATAATGCAATTCAATTTGGAAGTCCAAACAATTAAATTATCAGAAGAGAATATACACGAGTTGAGGTGGAGGGGACTACGCGGTGAATTCTTTGTAATGAAGAATCCACCATGTATCATGGCTAGTTGTAGGATTGGGCAGCTATAGATTTAGATGGGTGGCAAGTATTTACTGGAGGCGGTGGAATGAGGCAGTGGGAAATAGTATAAATAGGTTAAGTGTTGCAAGCAATTTCTCTCACCACCTGTCGTGCCGCACCCACCATTCACGCCAACCATCCTTTGGCCTTTTCTCTGAAAATTTCCGCCATGTTTTTCGCCGTAAAATTGATATCTGAGCGTAACCCTTGCTACAAGGTTTCCAAAAAGTACTCACACGCCCAAATCCGACAAGAAACGAAGAAGTTATCGTTGATTGAAGTTAGCTCATTGGTAAGCCGGTAAATTATTACGGCGACTTGAAATAATTATCAAACGATGATGAAATTAGATTTTGAGCATACATATGTGTTCCTCGTGTCGTAGGAAACTCGTTGGTGTGAAGAAACCGAGGATTGGACGCCGAAAAAGGCTGTCGCCGCCGCTGAAAATAGATTTCTGATGAGCTTCAACATCTATATTTTCTCGGTTTGTTTTTCATGGTTTCGAATGATTAAAGCATGCATACGTGATCTAGAGTGGTCTAAAAGCATGCTAATATGATTTGTTGAGGTTGAATGTGTCTGAAATGGAAGAAAATGCGAGTTACACTCGCAGCTCGCTCATGCGTCGGAGAAGACGACTCACATCGATCGATACGGGAGCCGTGTCGATCGACGTGAGCGCGTCGATCGATGCAGGAGGCATATCGATCGACGTGAGCTGTGTCGATCGACACAGAGGCTGCATCGATCGACACAGCAGTCCAGAGGGTAATTTTTGCATTTTAACCCGTTTTGATCTGATTCGAGTCGTTTTCAATTTATAAATTCGTTATATGATTGTATAAGCATGTAATGAGCATGATTGGATGTTGGTTTATGAAATTTAAACATCGAGGATTGATTGAATAGAATTACAAGATAAGGTTGAAACATGTTTGGTGTTGAAGTTTGAAAATGAGTTTAATTATGCGAAGTATGTGTTTGGAGTTTGTCGAGTTAGATGTCTGTCCTCGTTTGTCCATCCTAATTGGTTGTGTACCTGATTGTTAAAGATAGGAGATAAGGAGACCAAGCTCAACCTGCTCAATGAACGAAAGAAACATCTAGTTCATTAAAGTTAACACCAGGTGGGAATTATTTCAATATAAAATAAAATGTCTTTCCGAGCTTCATGCTCTGTTTTCAAAATGTGTGTGAAAATGATTTGTTTTAAAAGTGATTGATATGCATAAAATATTTTGTGCTATCATATATGTCCTCTGTTGACTGCTAATCAACAGAGAGTTATTTAATGAGATGAGAACCAGGTACGTTTAGTACTTGAGCTAGTCTTATTATCTTTGTGTTAAAGGCTAGCAACCTTATGATTGTGAGCTCGGGTGAGACGGTTGTGTACGTAAACCCAGAAAGGAAAGTGATTAATTATAACGATCGAGCTCGATGCTGAGTGTCCGAGACTAGTGCACTTGATGACGGTAGGTCGAGTGGTTCGACCTTTCCCAACTGTACATCGTAACTTGGAAGTGGGCCAGCTTCCAGTTACAAATCGGTAAATAGATATGATATCATTGTAAATAGTCGGCACTGAAAATGTTTTAGATATCACGGTTTCTTTCAATAAAACCCCGTGTTTATCTGTGTGAGTTGCATAACATTCATATTTAAACTGTATCTTTCGAGCATATTTTCACTGGGTACCTTGGTACTCAGCCCTTCGTGTTATTTCTAAAACGCACAGGTTGAAGAGCAGGGATGGAAGGGCAAGGGTGTAAAGACGTCGAAGGATGATGTACAAATTTTGAAGGTCCCGTGATACGCATCTTCATATGCGTATTACCATCACACTTGCACCTACTACACCGCACTCTGAACTATTTTCCTTCTCGTTTGTTTAAATCTTTTGAAGGTTCAATTTGTCAAAACCTCTTACTTTTAAATGTTAATCGTTTATGCTTGTTTTATGATAAGCCCGAGTGTTTACTTTAACATTTTAGACTTCCGCTGTTTATTTAATTGTTCAAATGATTGAAAATATTGAACCATAACTGTAACGCGCCTCGAAGTTGGGAAGGCTAATTGGAGGCGTTACAGAAGTGGTATCAGAGCTTTAGGTTTTTAAAAGAAAAGATTTTGGAAATGAAAATTTGTTTGAAAGGTGACTTGAAGGTGTTTGTTTTGAAAGTTGTTTTGATTAAAGGAAATCTGTTCGTGCTTTACACCCCGTTCCATCCTGCTAAAGCTGAGGTATGTTTTAAAATTACCTGCTTGCAAGATTGTGAAGGTGTTTGAGTTGTTTAAAAACAATTTGAAGTGATAGAGATTTTGAAAAGATAGCACATTGTGATTGTGGCTATGAAAGTTTGAAAGTGTTGGTGTATTGATTGAAAGTAATTTGAAAGTGATTTGAAAGTTGTACGAAAGTTTAATAAGGGTGGTTGAAATATGTTATTGAAGTATGTGTGATGTTTTGTGTCGAGCAGAGTGTTGACACCGTTTGATTGATGAAAGAGATGAATGATTGATGTGGTGTGGAGAAACGTATGATTTTGAGAACTTATGGAAGTTGTTTGGTTTTGATATCAGTATGATGATTCTTTGAAATTATGATTTCAAATGATGTGTTTTGAAAATGTATGCAAGCAGTGTAATCTTTTGTGTTAATGCTAAAAGATGTGTTAATTTGAGCTGAGCTGTAAAGAATTGATTGACCTTGAAAGGTTAGGATGGATTAGGACATGACTATTTGATTGATTGGCTTGAAATGATGAACTTGGGAAAATGACTAGAAGTGATGAATAAGAGTTGATTATGTGGTTGTTGAAATTGAAAATTTCTTGTGAACTGGAAAATCCAGTAGTTGGTGTTGAGTGTGCAGAATGCACGCGACAAGCCTGACAGATGTAGTCAAACTTGAGTTAGTGAGTGTCTCAGCGCGAGAATCTGATGGAGCCTTGGCATGGTGTGTCGGAGAACAGTGATGCCACCGAGACACAGAGTCCTGGGTGAGATATATGTGCAATATTTCAGGAAACACTCTCGATTTTCAAAGGAAGGATTAACTACGGATTTGATTAACTACTTGGATTTGCGGGATAGAATGAGGTATTATGGGATTTCAGAGACGAAGGCAATGGAGAGTTATGTTTTGTTTGTGCAAGCATAGGCAAACTGAGTTAGTCCTTCGTATGTTTAGTAAATTTTACTATGGAGCATACTAGACGATCAAGCTCATCGTTATAAATTCCACCAAACCGGATTGTGCGAAAACTCGAAATCAAGCTAGTAATATATTGATATAGCTCAACCTTTCGAATATAGTAAGAAATAAACAAGTTTTGGATATTGTTGGGTTGGGTAAGTTCCAGAGAATAAAATTTGGATTAAATTTCCAATTTGGTTCCAAAAGATTGAGAAATGCCTCGGGATAGTTATGAACTTATATCATTGCCTTGAGGTACCTATGAGTTGTTGAGACGAGTATCGATAGGTGCAAAATGCTTGATAAGTTGTAAAGACGTCAACCGAAGGAATCTCACTTGAATGAAAGTTTGATGCATAAGAATCTTATAGATTCTAATTGCGGTGCGACAGACACGATAGTAATCCACTGTTTTGAATGTAGTGTAGTTCTGGAAAAATTTCGACATGCTAAGGGATGTTCGATGAGAATGTTGTCCTATGAGAGGGTAATTCTTTTCTAATTTGGAATATTTCTTCATTGCCTAAATTGTCGATTTGCGGCCTTTGATTGTCCTACCCGTTTTCAGTTTTGAATTGAAATGAGGGGTATTTTCCTTCTAAATGTTTGAATCCTCCACAATTGAAATTGGGTTTTTCGCAATTTGGTGTCTCCTAATATATTTCTTCCCACATTTGTCACATAGTGGAGTATCTTACCGTGTTGGTTCTGGGCTTCCAACGTTTTGTATTCTTCATGGGCCTAGGCAAAATTTTGCCTTTGGGTTATTCCGATGTTTTCCCTGATCTTTAAGCAAGTATAATTATACTTTGTCCCCATTCACTTCCTTGATTGTTAACTTGTCTCCTTTGAATCAAGTATGTTTACTTCTTACTCATCTTCCTTGTTTTCTTGAATATGAACAAGTTTTTCTTGTTCCTTTTCTTTCAAGAATGCTAAACTGTGTTTTGTGATCGTTCCTAGACTGGAATTCTTCAAGACGAGCATGCCTATCCATACGCTATCATCAATTGATCTTTTGGACATTAATATGCCTTATTATTCAAGCATGCTCAATAGTGTTGGTCCTTAATAATTTATTCGACTGTTTCCTTGATTTCCGAGAAGATATGCTATTTGCTCTAATCTTATTATTGAGATTCCTTCATGACGTTTCAATTATTTTGATTGTTCCTTCTAATTCGAAGGAAGCATATATTTTCTATAGATTATTAGCATGTCCAATTCCAATCGAGCATGCGTAATTGCACTTCCTTATTATCTTCTTGATTGTTGAATTATATTCGTTTCTCAACTATGTGATCACTATTTTATTAATGATACTTATAGAGTAGTAACAAATTTAAATTATCGATCCCACGGAGATTGTAAAGCGAACATCGCATATACTGAAACATTTGTTTTTGATTTATTGTCCAAGTAAATAGAATTTCGGAGGGGTTTTTGAAATTAAAATCTAATTTGCAAGAAAATTAAATTAAAGCAGAGATTTAAAAGCTGAGTTTTTAAGACACTAGAGAAAAGATCAGATTCCAGGGCAAGTTCATGTCAAGGATAGCATGCAAGGAAAATCAATCGATCAATTAAACTATTGATTGTGGTGGAACATCATAAAAAATATTACAAATCCCAGGGTTAGGCAATTTATAAAGTAGATTGTCACTTTCCTATATCCTCTCGGTCTCTAGAAAAATTAACAACTCCGAAGAACATCAGATTTATTCCTGTGGATTAAATTCTTCTTTTCAACCACAATTAAAAATCCATATTATCAATTCTTCAATCCATTAATCAATTTTCACTTTTCAGTCTCAAATTAATTAATTATGAAAACCTAATCAAATGGCCATTTTAATCAGATTAAGAAAAAACACAAGAATTGATAAACCAATTTAAAATATTGATCGATTTAATTACCTAAACATGCATCCAAGACAATCACATAAACCCTAGAATCTGAACAAAGGATTACCTACACATATTCATGTTAAACAAAAATATGGAAAGATAAAACCTGTAACAATACTTCATAGAGAAAACAAGTCTTGAAATTGCATACAATCTTGGAGAAGTTCGATCACAATCTTCACTCCAAGTCCAAAATAACTCAAGAACAATGAAAAACTCAAGGTTTAGGTCTCAAAAGTGGCATAAGTCCTAAATCTCGCCCAAACAATACTATATATACTAGATATAATTGTCCCAACATGGAAATAAATTAGAAGCAATAAATTCCGCTAGAATAACCCGTATCTCAATCGATGTAAGTCATGTCGATCGAGATACATCTTCAACTTCCAAACGACATGCATGCCCTGTCGACTACTCAATTTCGGGGTCCCTGTCGATCGACAGCACGGCTGTCGATCGACAGGACCGTCTCCTTCTATCGATTGGCTAGATCTTCAACAACAAACTCCCGCAACAAACTTTCCCTCTGTTTCGATCGACAGGATTCCTGTCGATCAAAACAGAGCACACGGCAGAAAACACCATTCTTCATACTTAGTTGATTTTCACTCCAAAACCTGTATTTTCCAGCATAACAAGCAACTCAGATATAAAAGTAATGCGATGCTCATAATTTAAAGTAAACACACCATAAAATTATCAAAACAACCTAAAAATCCATTGATAAGTGAACAAAATAATGCACTTATCAACTCCCCCAAACTTGAACTATTGATCGTCCTCGATCAAACACCAAAAGAAACTTAAATTCATGCAAACAGAGGTGTGCAATGCCTCACAAGATTCATCACAATCTAAGTACAATCTCATCCAAAAGATAATGCAATCAAAATCCAATCCAGATTATCAATAGTTTCGAGAAGAACCTCACAGATAGGAAGAATTTCATCAATCGCTCATCACTCAAGTGTTTGGGACATGTGTGACACTCAATTCCAAGTAATACAGTTTTCTTAACCATAAGTTTGGCAAATTTCTCATCTCTCCACTGCTTAGAAAGTAAAATGACACACTGAATCAAAAAGGTCTTTAATTTGGTTGTAATGGGGCTTTTCTAGGAGGTAGGTTGTTTTAGGCTGAGTGACTGACACACTTATGATTTCCACAACTTCCCAACTATCAATCCACACCACATCTATTCATTAACTCCTCTTTTCTATACTTATTTTATTTTCTTTTTCTCATGACATGTTCATCTTGTGAACTGTTTTACCAACAATTTCTTTCAACACTTTTTTTTCTCTTCTTTTTTTTTCATATATTTTTTCTCACGTGATAACTGCAGTTTAGCGGTTAGCCAAATAAATTTTTACACCCGTA
>JAPKLW010000104.1:260826-275557 GCA_026898455.1 Plectranthus barbatus | reverse complement strand
AGACAATTAAATCCTAGATTATTAATTAGTGACTATCTCCTCTCGGTCTCGAGAACACCAAATAAATCAATCTCAATAATTATCTAATTAATTTATAGGCAAGTTTCTTCCTTTTGAGACAGAAAACAAACACAATTAATTCTCTCTTCCTGTTAATAATTTTCATCTCTCGATCCATCAATTATTATCTCAATTCACCTCCCAGTCCTTCTTTTAATCTAGATTATAAAATTAAATCAGAGAATTAATACATGCTATATGAGTAGATATCAATTAGACATGCATCAGAAAAGAAATCACAACCCTAGAACCTGTTTAGGGTTCTAGCCACAAATCATGACTAGAAAATAAAGAAACATATTATTAATGAACTTACAAATAAAATAGGAACCTTTAATGTCTTGAAAAACTCCAATGTATTCAGCAAAAACAGAGAAAATAAGATATAATTTCGTGCCAAAGAGTTCATATTTATAGAAGGGGAAGAAGACCTAATTTGAGTATTGGGTAAAAATAGCAAAAACTGCCAAAACAGGCCAAAAACAGCCTTTTCGGACCTCCGTGTCAATCGACAGAAAGAATTTCGATCGACAGGAATGTTTTGACCTCTGTTTCGGTCGACACAAATCCTGTCTCTCGACACAAAAACATCTTTCTGCGCAGTCTCACGGTTTTGGCCATAACTTTTGCTCCCGAACTCCGATTGACCCGATTCCAGTTGCGTTGGAAAGCTAATTGGAAGATATTTCTATTTCCATGCTCCATTAGCTCGTATTCCATGCGTGGAAGAATTTGTGACTATTCCTTTGAACATCATCTGCTTTCGGTACGGGTTTCCAATGGATTTGGCCTAAAACCTGCAAAAATCACCCATCAAAGGCATAACACCCTCTAAAGTAGACTCATGCACAAAAATAAGTAAAAACATAACAAAAATACTTGAAACAATGGAGAAAAATATCGATAAGTGAGTATAAATATGAGCTTATCATCAAGTCAGCTCAAATCCATGAGCATTCACATTTTCAACAAACTACACAGCTCATAATCAAACTACCCTTCTCATTTTTCCAATTCAATACACCCAATTGACTCACTAGAACACTACTTATATCAAAGAAAGACTTTTCAGGCTCAAGGTGGCTACAAGTGGTCATGTGTAGGGTTAGTTGGGATAAGGCTAAGAAAAGAGATGCCTAAGATCATTTTCACCAAGTTTTACATCAATACAGTCTCGAGAGAGAAATAAGCCAAATTCTAGAATCCAACTGCAAACTCAATTACACATGAAAGAAGATTCAGGCACAAATCTCACTTGGTTATTGTGTTCTTCCCTAACTGTATCAATTCAAAACCAGATCAATCAAGCACAATCCAGAATCAGAGAGCAATTCATCATGCGGTATTTGATAAGCTCATAATTATACTCACTTATCTATATTTTTCTCCATTGTTTCAAGTGTTTTATATTATGTTTTTACTTATTATTGTGCATGAGTCTATTTTGGAGGGTGTTATGCCTTTGATGGGTGATTTTTGCAGGTTTTAGGCCAAATTCATTGGAAACCCGTACCGAAAGCAGATGATGTTCAAAGGAACAATCACGAATTCTTCCACACGTGGAATCCGAGCTAATGTAGCATGGAAAGAGAAAGATCTTTGAATTAGCTTTCCAACGCAACTGGAATCGGGTCAATCAGAGTTCCTCTTCATTTGTAAGTTCATTAATAACATGTTTGCTTTATTTCTAGTCATGTTTTGTGGCTAGAACCCTAAATAGGTTCTAGGGTTATGATTTCTTTTCTGATGCATGTTTAATTGATATCAACTCTGAAAGCTTGGTTTAATTTTCTGATTTAATTTTATAATCTTGATTAAAAGAAGGACCGAGAGGTGAATTGAGATCTAGGTTTATAGCTAATAATTGATGGATCGAGAGATGAAAATTATTGACAGGAAGAGAGAATTAATTGTGTTTGTTTTCTGTCTCAAAAGGAAGAAACCTACATAGGAATAATTAGATAATTATGAGATTGATTAATTTGGTGTTCTTGAGATCGAGAGGAGATAGTCACTAATTAATAATCTAGGATTTAATTGTCTGACCAAGGAATTTAATCCACAAAAATCTATGTTTTCCCCATTGCTGAGTTGATTGATATTTGCATGTTGATGATTAGATAATCTGCCCTAGGATCTGTGCTCCCTTTATTATTTTCAAAACCCTTTAATTTCTCGCATTGTCATCTTTAATTTCTAAAATAAAACCCCTTTTTCCAATTTCCTCAAACTTCTATGTTCTAAGAATCGTGGCTAGTACTTTGGATTTTTCGTTGCACGGTCCCTGTGGGATCGACCACCTTAGGGTGTAAAAATATTATTTGCTCGCTGTTTTCTGCAGTTATCAGTATTCTCCTATCATCGGCTACTCATCATGCAATCCTAATTGTCTCAATCTCAGTGTAGACCAATCATCAACCAAAAAAGTTCATATATAGGGAATGAAGAGTACATAATCTCAAGTTACACTCAATGGATTTTGAACCTAAGAACAAATACCTCGGAAAGCAACAAATACATCAGAAATGACTAAACTGGAGCAAATACAACTGAAAGGAAATAAAGTACAGGGAAATAACTGAAATACACGGAAATAAATGCAATACATCAAATCAGAAATAAAGCAAGTAAATGATAACGGATTCCATTCCCACAAGTCATCCTCCCCCCAAACTTATTCAATACGAAGGAAAGAATAAGTTTGAAAGTCAGCTTGTAGGAAGAGAATCAAGTCCTCACTCCCGCGGCGGACTCCGATCGCGCTCCTCCCCCCTATTCCGACGGGTATAGCACAGGGCTGGCTCAAATGAGGTGAAGTGCTCCTCCATCCTGCGGGTCAGATCCACCACGGCGGCGGTGTGGGCAGCCTGCTGAGTCTGGATGTCGGCAAGTATAGCGTCCTGTACCAACTTATGATCATGAACCCCTCGAAGCTCGGTACAGAAGCTGACAGTGGCTACCATCTGATCCTGCATAAACTGAAGAAATGGTCCCCAGTCGGGGACTATGCTGGAAGTACGGGCACCACCGTAAGAAGTAGAGGCGCCATCCCCTCCCCCTGCAAGAAAAGATGGAATGGACTGAAATGGGGGGGTCAGATCGGGGCGGCAAATCCCTCTGTTGCTCAGCCCAGCGGCGCTCCTCGGCCAGTCGCTCAGCCTCCTCCTCGCGGGTGCGAACCCGCTGATCCGATGGTATGCCACCACGGTGCAACAAACGAGAGGTGGGTGGTCCACCTCGGGAACTCTGGGTCATGTCCATATGAGCCTGCGTGGCCATAAACCAGTTGTCGCATAACTCGAGATCCGTGACATGTGTTAGCTCAAGTGCTGGCAAGAGAAAGTTGTCGCCATTCGAAAAGTGCAGGTACACATCACCTCCAAAGTAAACGAGGAATCTGAACTGCTCCAGGTGGCTAGTCACCAATGTCCGGTCGCCAGCAAGCGGGGTGTAAGCATGGACAGGAATACCCAAGTGCGCAGCAATGGGAGTCACAAATCCTCCACACCATAAGTCGCCCGGAGTGGCAATCAGCTGTCTCTTCCAATTTTCCATGACAAAGGTAGCCAGACTGATATGTACCCCACTCAGCATAGCCCAGATACAGAAAATCTCACTCCCACGGGCCTTCCCGTGCTCATTCTGGCTGAAAACAGAGACCCCAAACAACTTCTGAATATACCGCAACACTGGATTATCAAAGGAAGTCGCTTTCATTTGGCCGATTTCAAATTTTGCTGGATCAAAGTCTCAATTCGGAACTCGGGAAGCGGGTGGTATAAGCCCCTCGGGGCACAACCAAGAATATCGTCCATCTCTGAGCGGCTAAGCCTGTGCGGCTGCCCCCGCAGCTAAAACTGAATCCCATTAGGCTCGACGGGTGCTCGGCGGCCGCGTGGCTCTATGATGTGGAGTGTTGCAAAAAATTCCAGGACCAAGGGAGGAATAGTGGGCCACTGCTGCTCAATAAAGTGCCCCCAGCCACACCAGGCAAACAGCTGCTGGACGTCATCCCCTAAGCCCATCCGGCGTAAGTCAGCAGCATCGGGATACCGTGTCGCCTTCAAGCTGACGGTTTTCATGTGAAGAAAATGTTGCCGGTGGTCGGGAAAGACAAAGTCGGGATCCCAAGATGGCAGCTCCTCAGGTACGAGGACCTGCTCGTCCTCATCGCCTACCTCAGACTCCTCGCCTGCCTTAGACTCCCCGCCTGCTTCAGACTCCATGTCATCATGCATCTCCTCATCCTCCTCCGGGATGTACTCCTTGTTAGAAGATGACATCCTCAAATCTACAAAACCAACAAAACACAAAATGAGCATCAAGAATTTAGGAGAAAACAACCTACTCCCCCAAACTTGCCTAGTGCAAGTAAATCCAAAATTCAACCAAACAGAATCGTGCCCATAGCAAAGTAACCACCCAATCATGCAATTCATACCAAACCCAAGTGCAAAACGACAATCAAAAGCCATAAGAATTATAATGTGCACAAGGAATAGATACAAACCAAGCAACAGTAAAGGGGGTGTATATGAAAGCAAAACACAAAATTCTCCACACTAAGGCATGCCTATTCCAAATTGACCACCCAATCATGCAATTAACACCAAAACCAAGTGCAAAACATAAATCAATAAGTATTGTAGACATAATTCACAATTTGGTAGGGTGTAATGTGAGCAACAGTAAAGGGGGTTCAATTGGAATCCCCAAATCCACAAAAACAATAATGAAGCAACAAGGAGCTCATATCGACTCTCCTACAACCTAGAACGAGCAATAGTAACCCGATATATGCAACAAATCGAAGCAAAAAGCAACAATTCAACCCAAAGCACAAAGGGGAAAAACTAAGGCTCAAAACTCAAATAATTCACAAAATCAAGTAAAAAGAGAGTAAGTAATCGAAAGGAGAGATGGGACGAGAGTTTACCTCGAGTGGATAGGAGTGGAAGGGGCGAAAATTGATCGGGGAGGGGTTTTGGAGGAGGATGCGTGCGTGAGTGTCGAGAGATAGAGAGACAAGAGTGAGGGGGGCTGTTCGTGCGATTTAAAAAGGCAGACTGCGTGTATCTGTTTCGATCGATAGGCGCGCTGTCGATCGACAGACGCGCCTTTTTCAAATTTTTTTTTGTTTTTTTATTTTTGATTTAATTAATTAATTCAACAAGTAAATAAATAAATACGAAATTTAAATTAAACCCTAAGACCGGGTCGACATACGTGTCGATCGACACTCTATGTGTCGATTAACAGAAAATTCCCCTTTTTTGTATTTCCTGTCGATCGACGTACTACACGTCGATCGAAATAGAGGCCCAATTTTAAAGACAAATTTTAAAAGCTGGAAATTTTTCTAAGGCATGTAATATCCTAAAACTACTTAAAACTCGAAAAACAGACTCTAAAACTGGAATAAAGCAGTAAAGTGATGGGTTACCTCCCAACAAGTGCTTCATTTAATGTCGTTAGCTCGACGATACCTCAGATCATGGTCGGTGCAGATATTGCACCTCCGCAGCTCCAATTTGCAGCGGGATGTAATAGAGCTTGACGAAATGTCCATTGACTCTGAAGATTGTGCCATCCTGGCCAGCTAACTCCACAACTCCATTGTTGGCAATGTTGACCACAGTATATGGTCCAGTCCACTTGGACTGCAGCTTTCCGGGCATGAAGCGGAGGCGAGAATTAAAGAGCAAAACGAGATCACCTTTGTAGAATTGGCGCCTCTTCAAGCCTTGATCGTGGAATCTCTTTGCTCGGAGCTTGTAAATCATGGAATTCTCATAAGCCTCCTCACAGAATTCGTCCATCTCATTCAAGTAAGCAGCTCGGCTTCCAATTCCTTGAATCACGATAGGTCAACTTTTTACATTTTGCACACATTCTCATTGGTTTATGTTAGGATTTCTGTTAGAGAAATCATTCCTTACTTTTTGTGTTTTGGTGGGTCAAAGTTTGTAAGCCATCTTAGCCAGCTTTTCAGTTTCTAGAGTTCTAAACTGTAATCTTTGTATAGGATCAATCGAGTTGTAATAGAACTTAGGCTGAAGATCGAGCAAAGGAAAATGCTCGAGAACTGACTATCTGCACGCCTTAAAACTTGGTTTCCACCAAGTATAGCCTTAACCAAAATTGAGTTGAAGCACTCAGTATAAGGTTTTCCATACTGACCAGGAGAAGTCGGTATAAGGGCTTCCCCGTACTGACTAGGAGAAGTCAGTATGAGGGTTTTTCCATACTGATCAGGAAAAATCAGTGTAAGGGTGTTTTCCATACTGACTGTGGACAGTCAGTATGAGGGTCAACCATATTGACCTTGGGAAGTCAGTATGAGGTTTTTCCATACAGCTGACCTTGGGATGTCAGTAAGAGGGCTATCTATACTGACCTTGGGAAGTCAGTATAAGAGCCTCTACCCTTAAAGCACGAGCTATTCGAAAGATATCGAAGCTCGATCAGACTTAGGCATATACATGCCCAAGTGAAAGTCAGTACAAGGTTAGTTTGTATATGGAGTCCATCACATACTAAAAAGTTAGTTTGTACTAAATAGAAATGAATCTACACCATTCATCTAAAAAAATCAATGATTGAGATTAAAACATTTTTCCAGATTTTATGCTTTTTTGCTTTATAAATCATTCTTAATCGACTTAAGCATGATTTATAAAGCAATTAAGCACGAACGAAGATTTTGCTTGATTTTTAATCTTTGATGCTTTAATCTCAACCATTGACTGAGATTCATTCCTATTTAACACACTTTAATTTTAGCACTTGATCATAACTCTCTCTCTCTCTCTCTCTCTATATATATATATATATATATATATAGGGATGCATTATATGGTTAACCACTTCCCAGATGTTACCTGTTACCTCAATTTTCGGTGCATTAACTAGACTAACTAATTGCATTATTTAGGAAAATTAGGTACATTACGAAGATAATGCACAAAACTGTTATATATACATAATGTAATGAAATAATTCTATTACATTAATGTAATATTGCGCGCGATAATGTACTATTGCATGCGATATAATGTACTATATCACATGAAGATAATGTAGATGTAACATGGTAACATAGGCGAAGTGGGTAACATATAATTATATATATATAGGGAGTGACTCACATACTAAAAATTAGTTTGCGCTAAATAGAAATGAATCTACACCATTTGTCTAAAAATTCAATGGTTAAGATTAAAACATTTTCCCAGATTTTATGCTTTTTTGCTTTATAAATCATGCTTAATCGAATTAAGCACGATTTATAAAGCAATTAAGCACGAACCGAAATTACGCATAATTTTTTAATTTTTATGCTTTAATCTCAACCATTGATGCTATCAATCCAAGGGCTGAGATTCATTCCTATTTAGCACAAACTTTAATTTTAGCACTTGAGTGAATCTCTCTCTCTATATATATATATATAGAGTTGTGTTCAAATCTGAACTATATGTCCTGAATGAACAATGACCATATATCTAGCCATTCATCTTAAAATTTGGGCGTCCCATAATATGCCACGTGTCATTTTTTAATTAATTTTATATTAAGTAAATGGTAATATAGGTAACACATATTTATATAAATCTGTTAGTTATGGAATCCCTATATTTATGTGATTTATAAATTTTTAATATCTTTTTATTTTTGGTTTCTATATCATATTAAACCAATACATAATTAACGTTCAAATTTTATTTTATTCACATTTAACCTAATCAGAAACACCCTCTCTCTTCACCGTCCTCCTCCATGCCGAATCGCAAACGATGTTGTTGATACCATCTCAATGAAGGAGAAAGAGGATGTGCCGTTTGACAATCCTTTTCTTCTATATCTGGTGCCATCGCAAGATGAAGCTAATGAGGTAGTTTCGATCATTCTTGGAACGCTTATCAGGCGATTATCTGGTGCCATCGCAAGATGTTACCTGTTACCTCATTGTCGGTGCATTATCTAGACAAGCTAACTATATTATATAGGCAAATTAGGTACATTACGAAGATAATGTACAAACTGATAGATAATGTAATGCAATAATAATGTAATACATTATCTTCGTAATGTACCTAATTTGCCTAGACAATGTAGTTAGCTTTGTCTAGATAATGCACCGACAATGAGGTAACAGGTAACATCTGGGAGGTGGTTAACATATGAATGCATCCCTATATATATATATATATATATATATATATATATATCTTAAAACTGAAAATATGAATTAAAGTAAAATCATATATATCCGATCAATCATTGCCCTTATATTTGGAGATTTGAATATATGATTATGGCTCCTTCAAATGATCAAATGTGTTACGAATCACGTTTTTCTGATTGGTTAAACGTCCCTGTACAATTGGCAATTTTTGATTAATTAGTTTAATTTCGAGATGGCAACGTTCGTAGCTTGTCTGCACATTTTCATTTATTTTGGTTTCGATGACGAATTCAAACTCTGTTGTGTAGCAACCAAAAATAAATTAAAAATAATGGAAGATTCTTCTACTTACTTCATTCGGTATATTAAAAATAAATTTAAAATAATGGATGACAATATCCGAAAATTGAAAATGAATTGTTCTATAATTAAGTTTTTATGTGTTGACAATCTTGTCGCTCTCGGGTGAGGTGGCTGACTGAACTACGAGGCCCCCCACCCCAATAACCATTCACCAACTCTGTTATTCATTATTTCATACTACTTAATTACTTGTTCGTTTTCAGGGATTTTTTAGATTGAAAAGTATTGTGCACCAAGAAAAGTAGTAACGGTTGGCCTTCTAGACCCAAAAATTATAAATAATTGATAAAAAATACGAAGACATAAGAAAAGAAAATATGGAAGAATTTTAGAGTTTTATTTTTTTATAAATAATTCTTACAAAACTCTATGAAAAATTGAATTAAATTACTACTTTAAATAGTGAAAACTACTGCCCCTATTTATAAGAAAACTAGGATAGAAAAATAAGGAAAATAAGATAATTTGGGATATATCTATATCTTCATAATTAGATTAGATTAGGTTCCTATCCAAACTAGAAAAGGAAACAAATCTTCTAAAATCAAGGAGTAAATCTTAAACATTCTCTCCCTTACTCCTTGAATGGTTTGAGGTCTTTGACTCCGAAAAAATGTCGAATCACTGCAAACTTTGGTGCTAGTAACACTTTTGTTAGTGTGTCGCCTTTTGCTCATCGGCTCGAACAAATTCCACCTCGATTTGACCTACTTCGACACATTATCGAATTAAGTGATACTTCGTGTCGATGTGTTTGCTTCGACCATGGAACATTGGATTCTTCACTAGTGCGAGTGCAAACTTGTTGTCGACGAAGAGCTTCATTGTTTTCGGTTTCGAACCAGTCTATTCAAACAACAGTGCTTTCAACCTAAATGCTTGATATGCTGCCGCTGCTACTGATATGAACTGTGCTTCGTACGTCGAAGTGCAACTGTCTTCTGCTTCTGCGAGTTCCACGAGACAATACTCATTGATATAGATAGCCATTGATGTAGAATGTCATGTCTCCTATGCTTTTTCGATCATGTAGATCACTTGCAAGATCACTATCAGAATAACCTAATATATCTTCATCATCCCTTCTCCTCTTTGAAACACTAGTCTGAAGTGCATAGTGCCTCGAAGGTATAGCACTTGCTTCACTGCCTTGTGATGCATCTTCATAGGCCTCTCCATAAATCTGTTGACAACTCCAATTGCATAGAAAAGATCTAGCCTCGCGTGAAGAAGATAGCGTAGACAATCGATAACTCTTCAATATTATGTCTCATCGACTGGCTGTCGTTCGAGATCTTTGTGGAGTTAAGTCCTCGACTACATTGATATTCTGGTAGAGTTACAATTAAGCATCCCGAACTAAGTCAGTACCTTCTTCGCATAAGTTGCGTGCTTGATCAAAATACCTCCCTCGAACTGAGTCACCTCGATCCCAAGATGATAAGATAGCAATCAAAGATCACTCATCTCGAACTCACCAATCATTTGCTTCTTGAAGATTCCGACTGCCGTTAGATCTTCAGCTGTCACAATCAAATTATCCACATAAACACCAACCTCTTGTGTTTACTTCTTGCTATTGTGTACATCTTGTGAAACATATCTATTTCAGACTTCGATCAAGCTTCAGATTCCAAACTTGAGGTTCTTATCGAAGTCCATACAATGTCTTCTTTAACTTCAACACCATGTTCTATTTTTCTGTGACCTTGAACACCTCTAGTAGAGTCACGTACACCTCTTCTTCGAGCTCCCAATTCATAAAGGCTGACTTGACATTGAGATGGTGTACTTACTATTCTCAATCAGCAGCCAAAGCAAGGATGACTTGAATCATGTCTATCCAAAAAACTGGTGCAAAAACTTCATCAAAGTCAATGCCATGTTTTTACACATAGCTCTTTGCCACCAACCGAGCCTTGTGTCGGATTACTTCTCCACTTAAGTTCTTTTTCAACTTGAATACCCATTTCAGCCCAATCTTCTTGTGTCCGACAAGTAGTGGTACGGAGACCAAGTATCGTTCTTCTCAATGGCTTTGATTTCTTTTGTCATTGCTTATTCCCATTTTGGATGTCTGGCTACCTCATTGTAGAAAGACAGCTCTTCCGCCTCTACTAACAACGCTTCCTCAAATTTCTCATTGAGATCAACTCGAGAAGCTTGTGAAATAATTTCACTCAAATTTATGAATCAAACTGGCACTGCATTACTCTCAAAGTGTCCTCCTGACCACGACGTTGGCAGCTTTCAATGCCTGTCACTTTCCTAGTTCATTTGACTCGAGCTGATCTATTGGTACATGGTTATTTCTTTCTTGGGTTGACGAAGTGATCTATTCTTGGTTGACCTTCTCGGAGTCACTCCGCTTTCGAATTAGGTAGTTCTAACTCCTCCTTGTTCATGAGTAACTTCCCCAAATATTTTGCAGGACTGACTACCATCTTCAAAACAGATAATTATATTAACTCTTTTGTCCAGCTCGAAGAACTTCTCTTTATCTCCAGTCTTATGATTACTGGTTCCATGATCTAGGAACCAAACATCATCAGGTTTCTCGAGATGCTTTAAGTTCTCTTCTAAAACTTCCATAAGTAGAGTTGGCTCGATATTATCAGCTTGGGCGAGGTGAGCTTCCTCGTTCTTCCTTGTTGCTCGACCTTGTGTCGAGTGGTGTCCCATCTCATTGTAATTGTAACACCGGATGTGACTTTTATCTCGAGGAGCTCCTCGACCACTTTTCCCTCGATCTCTTCCTCGAGTTTTATCTCTTCGTCCACGGTTGCCACCCTTTGTCCGAACCTTTTTTGACGAGAAGATGACGACTCCATGTCGTCTCTCCTGGATCATGCTTCCCACTCCGCCTGAGTGAGAAGAACCTGATCTTCTTTCCTCCCTGCATCCGCATACTTCTTGCGCATGTGATCCTCGAAATCTTTGAGCGTTCCAGCCGCATCTTCGAAGGCGAGATCTTTTAGATTGAAGAACTGTTCGATGCCGGCCACAACACTGATGAACTTTTCTAGCACTGTGTCGAATAGCTTCTATACCAGCGTCTGTTAAGATTCCTCCAAGGCTCGAGTACGCCACAGACATTGTAGTGAGTCAACCTACATATTGATCAAGTGGCTCACTGTCCTTCATATACATTAAATCGAACTTACTCTTCCAAATTTTAAACCTTGCGTTCTTCACTCGATTTTCCCCTACGAATCTCGTCTTAAGGCAATCCCAAACTTCCTTCACCGTCTTCTTTCTAGCAACCTGTATAAAAAGATAAGTTTAGGGATGGAATAGTGATAGATTTATCCGTAGCTAGAAAGAAGAGGACGACGAAAATTTCCGTCTCTAAATTTAGCGACAAAAATATCTGTCGTTAAGAAATAATTAATTAAAATAAAAAAATTCTATCATTAAAAATTATGAGTTAAAATATGAAAAAAACATTTCTCTTGAGAAGCCCCAACACCATATCTAATTATTCATATTGCACTAGGAAGGAATCAAAAACCAAACCTCTCACATGTATCCTGCGCGCATGACGACTGAGCTAATCGATACATTCAATATATAATAGGTTATATTTAATATTTATAACTTATATCTTATATTATTGTAATTTATGCAATTATCAAATAATTACAATCTACATATTAATTATTACACTTTTCAAATTAAAATAAAAACCAAATATATATTTGAATTTATCTATTATATATAAATTTATCATTTGTATATAATGATGTCGAATTTAATTTCATCTTAAAATATATATATATATATATATATATATATATATATTATTTTCCGTCGCTAAAATTTTATAATTTAATTTTTGTCGTTAATTTGTCGATAATCCATTGCAAAATAGTGACGGAAACTATTTTATCACTGATTCCGTCGTTATTTCGCGTGTTTTTGTAGTGCATGGTCTGTACACGAATCACCGAACTGATGTAGTTCGTGTGTGTCAACAGCGAGTACATGAGCGAACCGCTCGATTGTTGTGCCCCTGCCGCTACCAAAGTTATGTTTTTCTAATAAATAATTTTTAATCTTCAACATTGGCTCTAGATACCACTTGTTGGCCCTCTTGACCCAAAAATTATAAAATCGAAGAGTAAATCTTCAACAGAAACTTCTTCACGGAGTGTCACGGTAAACACAATACAAAAAACAATGGACCCTCATTGTGAAGTTCATATACCTTTATCATAACAGCATTTTCGGTGCAAAAAAGAAAAATATTTATCTATAAGTACCTGGACGAATTCCCAAACTCATGTAACCAGCAAACAAACCAACTACCTCACGAAATTTCCAAAAAAATAAAATTATATACTATGGATTCTCCTAAGCTCCTCCCCACAATACAATTCAAAGATGTGGAGAGTATGAATGATTCCTGGAAATCCTCGTCCGACGCAGTCCGACAGGCCCTGGAAATGTACGGATGCTTCGTGATTGAGTACGAGGAAATGAATCCGGATCTGCGCGAGGAAATGTTCCGGCTGTCGGAAGAATTGTTTGGTGTCCCCCTCGAAACTAAAAGGAAGACCGCTTCCAAAGTTCTAGGGTCCGGTTATGGTGGAAACTTATCTGATATGCCCCACTTTGAATATTTTGGGATCCAACACGAAGCAGCTGATCTTCAATCTAAAAAAGACTTCACCACCCTCATCTGGCCCCAAGGCAACGATCATTTCTGGTAAGTGTAACTACTGTATGTGATAGTATCTTGAGAGAATGAGCAATTTGTAATCGAGTTTGCATTTGTTAAAGTGAGACACTAGAGTCATGCTGTGAGATGGTGTTGGGATTGGAGCGTATGGTGATGAAGATGGTGATTAGCAGCTACGGCTTGGAGTTGGAAAAATACTACGAGCCTCTCATGGCGTCGTCGTTTTACTTGACGAGACTGATGAGATACACCGCGGCAGCGGCGGAGGGCGAAAACAACACCGATATCGGCCTTCTACCTCACAGAGACAAGAACTTTCTGAGTGTGATTGGCACCAACCATGTCCCAGGTTTGGAGATTCAAACTCGTGATGGAGATTGGATCAGTTTTCAGCCTTCTCCTCGGAGATTCGTAGTCTTTGTCGGTGAAGCTCTAATGGTATGTATTTTATAATTTAATTTATACAAGTAATTAATAGTGTAATACATAATCAGTCAAAGTTAAATAAACTTAAGAAACAAGCAAGTAAATATGTGAATTCAATGCAGGCATGGAGCAACGGTAGACTGTATTGCCCGCTCCACAAAGTGGTGACGACAGGAACACAAGAAAAATATTCAATCGGACTGTTTTCTTTCATTCGAGGAGATATTGCAGTACCTGAGGAGTTGGTGGATGATGAACATCCACTCAAATTCAAAACTTTTAACCATGGACACTTTCTTGATTATTGCAAGAAAGGAGGCCCCACGATGATGGGAGCCATTCACACATTCTGTGGAATTCAACACTAATTCCTTCTGTATTTTCGTTTTTCTTATTCAAAAGTTTGTGAAATAAACTAGTGATCATGAATCATTAGCTGACTCGATCACTTATGCTAAATATATTATTCCATGAGTGCTTAGTTCCATATATGTAATATATTATAATTTTTATATTCTACTATATTTGCGCCTGTGATATGCGCGAATCAAATGTATATTTCTTATTTTATAATAACAAATCTATATATTTTATTATTTTTTAATAATTTTTTATATATATTTAATTTTTATTCATTAATATTATATTTAATATATTATATAATTTATTTTCTATATTATAAGTCAAACTAAATATATAAATTTGATAAAAAAAAATAAAAGGAACTATATCAAACATAGGATTTATGAGATTTGATTTAATATTATCTCATTAAAGATATATAATTTATATTTCCACGTTTGTCATTATAACATGAGCTTTATTCCTACGTTAGTCAAATTACACCATATTATTGGATAGTTTTTCGATTTATTTATTAAAAAAATATATTGTTTTTATTGATTGAGAATTTAACCATCCATGCTAATCATTGTTTCTAAATTTTAGCAAACAAAATTGACGTGAAATATATATATATATATATATATATATATATATATATATATATATAT
>JAPKLW010000104.1:244795-260726 GCA_026898455.1 Plectranthus barbatus | reverse complement strand
ATATGAGAATAGTTGTTAATGTAAGAAATGAGAATAAATCTCAGTCATTTATTTCATGAGATCGGCGGTCATGATTTAAGATTTTCCGTTTTCATTTTATCCTTTGTATGGTGCATTGTTACATATTTAAGAGTATATTTGTAATTTGACCTATTTACATGTGGTATCCCCTTATTCACGATCATATTTTTGTTTCCTTCCCAAAGATATTTTTGTCTCCTTCCAAAAGATATTTTTATTTCCTTCATTTTCGCGATTTGGATTTGTGATTTCTTTTCGTTCAATTTGCCATGAGATTTCAATTGCCTTGTTGTATAAGTTTTGAGATTTCTGAATTAAATTCGTCTTCGTGTTCGTTTAATCTTCATTAAATCAAATCTTTGATTTTGGTAATCGAATTCTAATTTTGAGCAGCATACTGTATTCAATCATGGATGTTGGTTCTCAAGGTTAGATTTGAAGTTTTCGTGTTTCTTTCTGTTATGGTTTAGCAAGAAGTTATTTAGATTTGGAATTGTAAATTTTATTTTTAGTTCAAGAAGTGTTTCAGTTGTGAATTTTCTCTAGTTTGAATGTCATATTTGTTTCACTTGTTTCAAGTTTTAGATGATATTTGTTAATTATAGTTTCAGGAGACTGTTTTTGATTTATAGTTTAGAGAGTTTTTATTATAAACAGATTTGGAAGTTTTTCATTTTTAATTCTGCTTTATTCATCTGTTTTGGTATTATATATGTTCATTATTTTGTTTTTTAACTTAATTTTAAATAACCTTTTATTATTTCATCAATCTTTTATTGGATTTCGTGTTTGGTAATGTGTTGTTCATTTTATTTGTTCTCAGGTTCATTTATGCCAGATTGTGCTGATACGATAAAGCTTTAAAAAGGGAGAAAATTTAGAGTATTGGATAAATTTTACAAACCATTTGGATGGCTCAATTGTCAACTGTAACAATTCATTAATGAAAAAGATTATGTTTGAAGACTATTATGTTCCAACAGTTCCTCAAACTATCAAAGTGTTACCTCCATATGTGGTCAAAACTGAAGGGAGCGACAGTCGATTAATTCCAAGGAAAGAAAAAACTGCTAGAATGTTAGTTAAATATATGAGAATGTGTGCAAAACCTAAGTGAAGATTAAAAAAAAAATCTCACATCATAATGCATAATATAATATAATTGGATGATGGTATTGAAAAAATGTAGGTTGCAGATTTTCGTTCGTTGTACAAAATAACGATGTACAATTACATTGAATTTATTTTATAATGAACAACAATTGAGATAAAATGAAGAATAACTAAGATAAAGTGAAGAACCGCTAAGATAAAATGCATGTCACGTGTAACATCAAAATTCACATCGAATTTATTTTTTAATGAACCACAATTGAGAAGTGTAACTAAGATAAAATGAAGTATATAATACATAAAATGTACAAAACACAAATTTTGTGCTTTGGTTCGTAATGACTATGTTGCCCTTTAATGAAGTAAAATGAAAATAAAATGCCGCATTTTTTGTTCAATGTTTTATTTAATTTGGATCATTGATGTTGTCAAATATATGAACTATATTTATTCTCATTTCACATTGAAGACTTGGGCGACGACATATGTGCCATACGTGTTAATAATGCCATGCTTGCATGTTTTCCTCAATGGCTGCATCAATGAATGGCTGAAGACTGATTTACATTAGTTTGTAAACGATATTGCATATTCTTCTTATTAGGATTGCTCAGGTTGATCTTTTCATCCAAGCCCATCTCAGATTTCTTGTTTTCTTGCTCTGCTGCAACCGTTGCACTTCTCTTATATTTTCATGTCATATTTTGTAGCATTAAAATGAAAGAAATTGTGAGATCAAGAGTCATTGTTATGGCCGATGCGCTTTTGGAACAAAAATTAAATTTTTTTTGTGGATGCAGTTTGTGAAGGATTCCATGCGTGTACATTAAATTCAACTATTTATAATTATATATAGTTGCAGTAAATTATAGTTAAACTTGCATATATTAAGCATGTACATTTGCATATATTCACGTGTTGTAATTTAAGCAAGATGTCTTAACTATGTAGTTGCAATAATTAAGCCGGTAAACGTGCATTGATTAAGCCTGTAAACTTGCATTTATCAAGCCTGTAAACTTGCAGTATTTTTTTATTTTATAGTTGTGTGTAAGATTTTGGAAAATTTAAATATATGTAGTTGCAGTAATTAGCCCGTAAACTTACAGTTTTTAAGCTTTTAAACATGCATTGACTAATCGTGTAAATTTTCTTCATACAACTGATTGTTTATTATCTCCATGTAAACTTGGTATATTTTAAGATACTGAAATGAATTGATTAATATAATGCACATATTTCAGATTAATAATGCAACTTTTGACGAAGTATAAATATTGTTATTTTTGTGTTAATATTTTTAGAATAATGAAATATTGCAAGCTATATAATGCATTATTTCACATAAAATAATGCAACATGGTGTGATAGATAATGCAACATTATGTGATAGATAATTCGAAATCACAAAATAACTTGCTCAAAATTAAAAATTTCATAAGAAAATGAAATTAAATTTGAAATATAATAATTCAGAGAACCAATCTCATTAAATTTTGAAGCATATATAATTTAATTTTGGAATGTAGTATTTTAGAAAATTAAAGATGAAAATCGTGCATATATAATTCTGATTTTAAAAAAAAAATCCCACGTAATGCAACTTCTTCCTCTTAATAAATTTTTTATCTTAATAATGCAGCAAATTCGATTAAAGTTTAAAAATTAAAGTGGTTGGTAGGTTAATATTTCTAAAACTGTAAAACAACTAATTCCCATTTAATTCGGGATCCAGATACATGGGAATATTTAAATTTGTGTACAAAGACATTATTATCCTTATATGCAATTTTCTATCTCTTTTACTGCAGCGAATTTTGTTAAAAAAATGGTAAGATCCTGTGCATCCATTTGAATAATTAATAATCCAGATTATTCTTATTTCACATCTGAGAGATGGTTTCCATTATAACGCGTCTATATATATATATATGGGGAGCAGATCTAGTGAGAAAAATCTTAACGTGAGAAAGTGAGAAAGATGCTTGATTGCATTCACGACATTGTTTGATTGTATTCAAGTCGTTGCTTGATTACAATGTTGCTTGATTATGCTTTAGTTGTTGATTGATTATTTTATTGCTTGATTGTGTTTTAATTGCTTGATTGTGTTTTAATTGTTGCTTGATTAAATATCAACCATTGATTTTTTTAGATCCGATGGACATGATTCATTCTTTTTTCTCACAAGGGTGTAATACCCCGTATATTAATTTGATTTTGTATAAGTTATTCGGAATTAATAAAGAAAGAATGTCTCGATTTAGATACGATTGAAGCTATTTATTTTGTTGGCAAATTCATATTGAGTTTAGTAATTATATTTGGAGAAATTATTAAGATTTATTTGGCATTGTAATAAGGTGGAGTAAGGATTTTCATGAAGTTATGATATTGAAATTTGTAAGGAAAATACAATTGAGGTTGAATTATCATGTATTTTTGAGGCATCTTTGTGAGAATTGAGATAATGTGATTGGAGGAATTAATTTGGAGGTTTATGCATGAAAATTTGGAACTATTCATGTATTAAATCAAGGAAACATGAAGGAATATTAGATATTATCATATATATATGTTATGTATATTATTATAGTGTATTGGGAATTATATACATATATATATATCAGAAATTACAATTACTACATTATAATATAAAGATAGAGAGAGAATTTTTCCCATTTCCCAAACCCAGAAACCCTTCCCGTCAGACCACCTTGCCGGCGCGATTCCGGCCACCTCAGACCACCATTCGACAAACCACCACCGTCATCGGAAAGCCTGTCTTCCGAGCTTTGTTTTGAGTACTCGTGGGCGTCGTGAAGTGGAGAAACGGCGAAGATATTGAAGAGAGAAGGTGGGAGGGTAATCAACCTTTAAATTGTTGAACGTTGAATTGAATCTTGTTTAATCGATGGAGAATCGATGTTTTGACGACATTTTTGTGTTTCTCATCGTGTAGAGAGGTTTCGGACGGTGAGAAGTGAGCAAAATCACGCCGGAAATTGTCGCCGCCGTCGTTCAAAATGTTTTCCGGTGAACTTCTTCCCAAATCCTTTTCGGTGTCGATTTTTGGTGTTTGGGTGTCATATTCGTGTTCTAGAGTATCTAGGGAGTCGATTAATGTCATTGCATGTGAGATCGGACGGTTGAATCGCGAGAAAACGCGAGTTTCAGGGTTGAAAATGGCGAGTTCGTCAGAGAAGACGACGCGTCCCGAACGGGACGGAAGCATCCCGCTCGGGATGGGTCGCGGCGAAATGGCGTGCAGGAGCAGGACACCATCCCGTTCGGGATGGGATGGTCCCGCTCGGGATGAAGCACGGCCAGGGGGGAAATGCTTGCAAATTGTCCATCCCGTTCGGGACGGACTCATTCCGTTCGGAATGGGCTGCGACCTCAAAGTATAAAACATGATTTTTAAGCTGTTTTTCTTTCCATTTTGAGTCAAATTAATCCCTAAGTTTGATATATGGATTGAGAAGCATGTTAAGCGTAGTGAAATGATATAAGATGTGTTGGTTATGAAATACGAATCGATATGGGATTGAACATGGATGTTGAAATATAAAGGATGTTGAATTGGAATCGAATGATGAAGACTAGGGAATTATGTTGAGAAGTCTTGGTTATGAGTTGATTATCCGATTCTGATTGAATTCGCTATTGCCCTAGATCGTTTATCCTAATTAGTTGACCTTGATTATTGTAGGAGTTTGAAGTCGGAGGATAGTTAAGCTCGTACTAGCGGGAAAGCATCTATATACAAAGCCAAATATCAGGTGGGAAACTATTTCAGTAAAAACCAAAATGCACGTTTTCATTTTCAAAATGTGTTATAAATGTTTTGCTTTAAAATGAGACTGCTATGCATGTTTTATGCTATTATATCTGTCCTCTGTCGTTTCCCATCGACAAGAGAGAATAACTAATGAGTTTAGAACCAGGTTCTCATAACTGCGCTAGAACTCAATTAGTAGTATGGAGTAGTGACTCCATATGATTGGGAATTTGAAGATATAAGGTGGAAATTGTTTGTATTTGGATACGGTGATTGTGAATGATGTTATTAAACGATCGGGTCTCAAAATGGTTTGTTGAGACTAGTGCACTTAGATGACAGTAGGTTGAGTGTGTTTACATTCCTGACTGATCATCGTAACTTGGAAGTCGGCCAACTTCCAGTTACAACACTGAAACAGATATAATATCATGTAAATAACACGCGCGTGAAAATAAAATATTTTGGATAGCGTGGTTCTTTTCAACAAAACCCCACGTTTATCTGTGTGAGTTGCATAGCATGTTTCTTATATAAATGTATGTTTTTCGGGCATGTTTCTCATTGGGTACGTAAGTACTCAGCCCCTCGCGTTATTTCTAAAACGTGCATGTTAAGCAGCATGGATGGGAGTTGCGGGGTGTAAGCTGGCGAAGTGAAGGTGTTTTGAAAAGTTAAACACATCCTGTGACATGTATCTCCATATACATGTCACCATCACGCTACACACACTGCTGCACCACACTCTGAAATTCCCTTCCCTTTTGAATATTTAAAATCTTTAAACTCTGTTATTAAACTGACTCGAAGTACAATTTCTTTTTGTTACTTATCCTTTTTATTTAGAATAAATCTTCCGCTTTAAATTCTTGAAATGTGTTTGATAAAACCTGAAACATCAATGTAACGTGGCCCCAAATTGGGAAAGTCAGTTGGGGGCGTTACAAGGGGATTTTTTTTCTACATGATCCCTCCTATATATATATATATACTTTTTCTCATGTATATATATATATATATATATACTTTTTCTCATGTAATTTAAATAAGCGTTATTTCGATTTATATATAAAAAAATTATATTGTTTTAATGGATTCAAACTATAACCACTCTAAAAAAACAGCTAATAACATTGACGTGAAAATATATGATGCGCTAAAGAATAACACTTTTTATCTCTTTCCATCCATAATTAAATAAATAAATAATTTAATAAATAGAAAACAAAAATCTAATAAATAGAAATTTTTTTTGTGACTATTCTGACCATTTTATATATTAGTAGATGTAAATAAGACTATCCCCATCGGTGACCTTTTGTGACCCAAGCTTTTAATAAAATATTATTTTTTTCTATCCATCACACCACCTATAACTTAATATTTTTTACATTCCCATCAGTGACCTCAATCCAACTTAATTTCTTAATTAAAATATTAATTTCTCTAATATAATATAAAACTTAAAACTTATTTTAAATTTGTCATTAAATAAATATACATAATAATTTAGAACTTATTTGATAAACAATAAATACGATAATTAATATAAAATAGAATAATAAAACTTAAATACAACACATGAAAATCTATTACAAGTACACGAATTATAAATTACATATTCAATTACGAGAGCCGAATTTCTTCCATATGTGTTCAATCAAATCTTTTTGAAGAGCGTGATGAGACTCTCTGTCGCGAAGTCGAGATCTATTAACCATATAATCAGACAAATTAGTAATGCGCTCGATAGAGTAGGGGAAAGACTCGGCATCTCCTCTATAAGGTATATCTATTAAAAACCCTGAAGGATCATAGTAGTTTAGATATGTATCACGTTCATCTTCTACTATCATATTGTGCATGATAATGCAAGCCATTAGAATTTTTCCCATCAAATCTTTATCCCAAACAAGACATGAGCGTCGAATAAATGCAAAACGAGCTTGACCCTTTTTGATTTCTTCCTCGTATATTATCTTCACTAACAAAAATCCAAGAAGACATAAGAGCTATATCTTCTTCTACGCTCCAAGCCACATTTTTTGCTCCTCTTTTGTTTTGTGGTGTTGGAATTTGTTGGGAGGTAGGAATTTGATTGAGGTTTTGAGCAAATTGAGAATCTTGAAAATATTGAGAACTTTGAAAATTTTGGGAATTTTGCAAATTTTCGGATTCTAGAAGATTATGAGAATGGAGGTAAGATTCAAAATTTGGAGAACTAGACCATTCTGAATTTTGAAAATAATTTGGATAGTTTGGTTGATTGAGATCCATAATAAAGTGGCTTGAAACTTTTTTTGTGGGTTGAAAAGAAAAACAAGGAAGAAAAGAAAGAAACTTGCGAAGATAGTTGTGGGTATGAATGAAACTTGCGATTGGGATCCATAACATATTTGTAGACTTATTTATGAGTTTTTTGTATTATTTTAATTCTTATTTCTATTGCAATAAAAGAAATATGAAATAGTAGCAAAATTTTGGAGGGCGTCTGAAGGTGAGGCAGTTGTTGTCGGCCGAGGAAGGCTAAATGAAAGGTTGAGGAAATTAAAAGTCATTGTTTTTTTTATTATTATTTGTAATTATCATATTTTATCTTCTTTGTGTGACCTTCTCTAAAAGGTTACCATTGTGGTTAGTCTAAGTCAGTTATACATCTAATATTGTTTTGAATTTTGAAAGGAATATTCTAATTTTTTTTTCAATTAAGTAACAAAATACTACCTCCGTCCCTTCCTATTAGTCCCATAGGAAGGGACACACAAATCAATGCAAGTAAATGTTTGTGAGTGGAGTGAAATTAATATTTTATTGATGAGTGTGAAAAAGTTTGCTATTTTAGGAAATGGGACTAATAGAGTGGGACGGACCAAAAAAGCAAATGGGACTAATAGAGTGGGACGGAGGGAGTATTAAATTAGAGTAGAGAGGATTCGTTTTTCAATCTTTCACCCACAACATTTTTAACGCGCGTTTTTAATTATCAGCTAGCAATGTTAACTGTTAAGATAAAATATAGAATTGTAGGACCCATATAAAATAAATACTCCCTCCGTCCCACTCTATTAGTCTCATTTGCCTTTTTGGTCTGTCCCACTCTATTAGTCCCATTTCCTAAAATGGCAAATTTTTCCACACTCATCAATAAAATATTAATTCCACTACACTCACAAACATTGGTTCCTGTGCCGAAACCATATGGGACTAATAGCGCGGGACGGAGGTAGTAATAAAATTACAAAAACCTATTAATAAATATTATAGGGACCTATAAAAAAATTACCATTTTAATTTGTATAGCTTTTTTTGTGCACAATTTTTATTTGGCCCAGAAAGATAAGTTCAGGCTCAAATCCACTAAAGACAGAAACTTGAAGAAATAAAATAGTCCATCTTAGAAATAAACTGAACGGCCTACCTAGAAGGTCCCGGCCGAGTAATCTGCTTTAGAGCACAACCTTTCCTACAAAGCTCATCTGATAATTCTTAAGCGTCCGAAAATTAAATGCTATGAGCATAGTCCCTTTGATATTTTGTCTCATCTTGCTATTTTTGGCTGCCGCCAGAATAAGAGTCATTACTCATTGCCACCGACTGAAAAAGAAATACATGTATGTAAAATTTTTTACCAAGTATCTTAATTCATTTTAAATGCACTACGACAATGATAACTAAATGGAAGTGAGGCTAAAAAGAAGGTATATTATCCTTCATAAACTAAGGAAGACGGGGGAGGGGGTGCGAACACTAAACTCCACACTCAGGGCTCTCGACCAGGATACTCTCTAGTAGGTGTGTCAATATAGGTGCGGATCGAATTCTTATCGTGTTGATCTGTTAATTATTTGATTCATTAAGATAAAATCTATATCCGATCCGATAAAGAAATGTTAAATTTGTATCTCTATCTAATCCGTTAAGCTTGAATCTGAATCCGATCCGATTCGAATCCAATCTGACCCGTTATCCAATTCGAATCCGACCCGATAAGAACCCGATAAGTATAGAATCCAAAAACAATCCAATTAAATTAAAAAATTATCCAATAGAATCTGATAAAAAAAATATAATTTTCTCCCAATTTGAAAATTTACCTTTCAAGACCCATTACCTTTTGAAGATTCAATTTCCTCCCCTATAAATAGTACATATTGAGCTCAAAAATTGGATCTCATATATCTTTTTATCTTTATTTTTCTACTTTAATTTTCAGCATTCAAATACTTAAATTTTCCAGTTCTCTTTATTTTACTTGTTACTTTGGATTTGAAGATATTCAAGAGTTTACACTTCTTGTTCCTTTTGTCGACGGACACAGAGTTTTAGCAGCCAAAACAACTTACGTCGCTCGAGTTCAACTGGTCCAAAGGATAAACAGTTGGTGTTTGAGACCAACAATGAGGTACAGTTTCAATCATAGTTTGATTTTCAAACTTATTCCCTCTGTCAATTGAATAAGTTTGGGGGGAGGAATACTTGGAGTTGAAACTATTTCTTTCCCTTTTATTTAATGCTTTCAGTTTGTTTAAATTCATGCCTAGTTTAATTTTTTTTTTTTGTTGCATAATTCTATGCATATGTTTGAATAAGTGTGGTTTTGTGAGAAGATTTGTGTAGCTATGATATAACCCAAGCAAGAATGCAAGATTAGAATCGATTGACATTTGTATGCATTGATTGTAATAGTGGTCGAGAATGCATGTGAATGTAGAAAACCGTATGATTACTTGTTTTGAAACTTGCATTGGCATATTGTTGATGATGGTTTGATGTTTACTATGGAAGAATTTTTGTCCCAAGTGTGAGATTTGAGCTTAATTTTGTTTGTGAGTGTGTCTGCATTATTAAGTATCTCTAGAACTTGCTTTATTTTTGTTTCAAGACTGCTAGTGTGCACAAGTTTAGGAAGTGATTTTAGGCCATCTTTGTTTAGCCTATATATCCCATACACTATTCTATTTGAACATTTATCTCTAGTCAGTCCTTTTGAGCCTATGTATTTTTCTTTCTTTGTCTACGAGTTGGAAAAATGATAGGGGAATCAACTCTTGTCTATGAGAGTGGGTTTGAGAGAGAATGATAAGGTATTATTAGAAGGGTGAAAACAAAAGAAAAGGTTGGGCTCTAGAATAGAAAAAGAAAAAAAAGAAAGAAAGAAAATGTATATGTGTTTTTTATCCTTATAAGCTCAATTTCATCAAATAAACTTATATGAAGAGCATAAAAGGATGTGTGAGAAAAAAAAATAATAATAATATTTACTTGATTTTATTCAAAAGTATTATCTAAAATTGAAAACAAAACCCACTCTCTATTTTGGATTTGCTCAAACAAAAGATTGATAAACTATATCCAGTACATGAGATATTTTCGTTGCACTGTCCCTGTGGGTTCGACAACCTTCAGGTTCTATAAATTTATTTGCATCACTACACTATAATTAATCTGTAATTTTAAAAGTGATCAGTCCTCCAATTTTGTTCTATGTTAAATCGGCACTTGCCCGTAGGTAATACTACCAAATATCTCCAAATGAGAGACACTCGACTTCTTCCCATTCCGGATTTCTTGTGTCGTCTTTCCCCTAAATTTGCGTGTGGACATCTATTTTGCACATATAGTGTACATTGCACTGCTTATGACCAAAACATTTTTGGCATATTCTTCCCTTTTAACATGGATCGAACCATGTCAAGAGTAGTTCGGTTCTTCCGCTCCGCCACGCCGTTCTGCTGCGGAGAATATGGTGCAGTCAAAAACCGTCGAATCTCATGTTCCTCGCAGTATTTATTGAGTTCCGTAGAGGTATCGCCTCCTCTGTCAGATCGGGCTGCTTTAATCACCCTGCTCGTTTCCTTCTCCACCATTACTCTGAACTTCTTAAATATTTCAAAAACCTCAGATTTTTCTTTCAGGAAATAAACCCATGTCCTCCTCAAATAATAATCGATAAAAGAAGCAAAATATCTCTTACCACTGAATGATTTCGAAGTTATTGGTCCACATAGATCGGTATGGATCAATCCGAGCTGCTCATTTGCTTGGTACTCAGAATTTCTTGGGAAAGGGGTCCTTGTCCGTTTTCCAATCACACACTCTTCACAAAACGTCTTCTCGAACTCCATTTTGGGCAGACCAACTGATACGATCCTCGCCAGGAAGGGTTAGATCGCAGCCCAGGAACTCGAACGAAAGGACTCAGACTGGACACGGAAGCAAACTGAACACTGAAGATGGAAGATCCAACACCTTTGGATTCGAAAACCCTCAAGTACCGTAGTCCAGAATAAATTCTCCTACGACCCAAGAAGCGAATTGATCCAACAACGAAGGATATGAATGAAGATACCACCAATGGATATGATTGTCCAATTGATTAGTCGAAATCGAAACCCTATGGATGATAGGAATTTTTGAAAATTGAGCTTTCAGAAATAAAGGAGAAAACCTCACAAATTTTATTAAACTGAAAACTGAATCAAAATTGTTCCATACAATGCCTATATATAGGCAACTCAAACCCTAAACTAATAAGGAAACTATTTTAAATAAATAAAGACATTAAATTCGAAAATTACTTTAATTAAGGCCTAAACATGTTGGCCCAAAATAACTAAAATAAATTAAACTAAGCCCAATCATTACATCTAATTAAATTAATAACTTTTGGGCCTTCGTTTAATTCTTCCAACAGCATCGATTCTTTGGCAACATTGGCAACCCATATATCTTTAATCAATAAGTTCAATCCAGCCCTCAAAGTCCTTGCTCGAGCTCTAGTCATCGGCCCACTCGGGATGTAGACTGGATCGTCTTTCAAAGCTGCTACTTGGGCTCCATCACCAACCACCATCTCCTTTTTTACCAACTTTGTCAACCCACCAAAGTGAAGATGACCAAACCGATAATGACATTTCATAGCTGCATCTTCCACATTGAGCTGCAAGCACTTGTCTTGAATTATCTTCAACTCGAGTTTGTACATACAATTTTTCCTCATTTCTACTCGATCCATAAGCCTCCCAAATTTGTCTTTCAGTTCCAGTTCACGATCTTTCATCAAAACGGAGTATCCCTTCTCTATTAATTGTCTCATACTCAATATGTTGCTTTTGAGATCGGGTACGTAATATACGTCTCAGATTTCTCTAACTCGCCCATCTTTCTACTGAAAGTAAATTGTTCCTCGACCCTTGACAACTATTTTCAAAGCATCACCAAAAGAAACAAATCCTGACTCCTCATTTTTTAGTATTTTGAAAAGATACCTGTCACCACACATGTGGTTACTTGCGCTAGTGTCCAGATACCGAACAATTTTATCGGGGCAGCTTGTTTTGGTCTTTCGTTTTGGAACGTTGGTTACTGTTGGTCCCGAAATCAAAGTAAAAATAGTGCAGCGGAAGGTTTTGTGTAAGCAGCGGAAGTAAAGATAAGCATGTGCACTGGTTTGTTCGAACAGAGTATAGTCAGTTTTGTGTGGGGGCAATTTTAGCTTAAGTCTCTATTTTGTCTTAAGTCAATTTCATAGTGTATACGCTTCAATACTTGGACAAGTATTGAAGGTTTGAAGAGTCAGTTTGTGAAACAGAAAAACAGAGCAAGTATAAATGAAAGCAGTCAAGCAACACACAGAGATTTATAGTGGTTCGGATTTCAATATCCTACATCCACTCTTCAGACCCAAGGTCTGGATTCACTAAGTAAATACAAGCCTCCTTAAGATCTATACACAGTCTGTGGCACCTCTGTCCACCGGTTTGCTATGACACTCACCTAGGAACTCCTTGTAGACTCAGCCTCAGGTTGGATGTTTACTAATTCTTTCCAAAATGGTTGGATGTTTAAAGGTTCTTCCTAGAACTCAGGTGGTTGGCATACGCCCATGAGAATCAGAATCCCACACTAGGAAACTGTCTGCTATGAATATATCTCAGAAAGATATATTCACCAAATAGAGCTTCAGCTTAAAGCTTCTGCCTCGTGCTAGGAGAAGATAGCATGGTGGGTAACTTGAGTCGAAGACTCAAGTCTCGTATTAAGAACACGAAAACTTAGAGAGAGTTTTAGAGGGAGAAATGACCTGAAAATGCCCTTTGTCTCTTTAGACTAGTAGATTTAGAATTCTGTTCAGGTAACCGTTTAAGGTTGAGAGGGAAGGTCTTTATACAGAGGAGAACTTATGGCAATTTGAATTTCTATCCGGTAGACACATAAATCCAGAAGTTAGACTCATGGATTATATTATCCAATCGTAGCACATGCCTTAGGTCTCCTTTCTCCTATGCTCTTTGTCAGTGTACTATACACTAACTTTATGTCAGACTCCTTTGCAGCCCGAGGAACCCAGTTTGGATAACCTCGTACTGACTTAGGAATATACGAATGTCTGAGTCTGACTGAAGCTATTATACTGAATTTTGAGAGTCAGTATAGCTTAGCCCTCATGCTAACTTCCCACGATCAGTATGGTAAATCCTCATACTGAATGTCCATAGTCAGCATGAGAAACATCCTCATAATAATTTCTCTGGATCAGTATGCAAATCCCTTAATCTGACTTCTCCTTAGTCAGATTGGGAAAGTGATCACTGCAAATTTCTCGGATTAATTGCAAACACAGTGACAAATAAATTTATAAATACCCAAAGGTAGTCGAACCTAGAGGAAATGTGCAACGAAAATATCCCATGTACTAACTATGATTCTCAGATTTATTGTTTGAGTTAACAAAAATTTGGGTTTTGGTTTTGGATAATAAAGATGACAAGACTGAAATTTAAAGAGTTTTTTAAAAGCAATAATAAAGAGCACAGATTCTAGGGCAAATAAACAATCAGAATACATGTCAAATCAATCAACTCTACAATGGTGGGAAATAGATTAATGTATTAAAATTCCTTTGTTGGGCAATTTTAACCTAGGTTACTATCATGTGACTGTATATGCTTTGTTGGCCTCAAGAACACAATAATAATCAACCTGAATAAAAACATAGATTTAATTCCCTACAATTGATTAATCTTCCTTTTGAGACAAAAAACCAATTATATTCAATTCCTCTTCCTGTTATTAATTTTCTCATCTCGGTCTTTCAATTAATAACTATGGATAAAGAATCAATTTCATCTCTCGATCCATCATCAATCCTAAATTCTATCAATTAAATCAGGAATTGAAACCATGCAATTTGAGTTGATCAATCTAACATGCACACATGATTAATTACACATAGCCCTAGAACCCGCTAGGGTTTCTAGCCACTCATGATGGAAAGAAACACAATAAATATTTTATTAAAATGCATAATAAAACTTAAAATAAAATAATTGTTGAATCATCTCCAAAATAACGAAAACTTCAATAATCCAAGAGAAAACTAAATGTAGAACTGAAAGGAACTGGTAGGCGACCCTCAGAACTCGAGCAAATCAAGTATTTATAGAGGAAGAGCTGTATAAATTGGGATCTAGGGCCAAAAATATGATTTAACCATAAAAATCTCAAAAATTCCTTTTCTGGGCCCGTCTCGGTCGACGTGGAGCTTGCGTCGGTCGATGTGGACTTCATATCGGTCGAGACAGAGAAATTTTCCCTCTTGCGATCCTTCTGCGCAGTCTCACGGTTTTGTCTATAACTTTTACTCCCGAACTCCGATTGACCCGATTCTAATTGCATTGAAAAGCTAACTTAAAGATATTTCCAATTATGTGCTCCATTAGCTCGGATTTTAACTGTGGGAGAAGTCGTGACTGTTTCCTTGAACAGCTGCTGCTTTCGGTACGGGTTTCCATTGGATTTGGCCCAAAATCTGCAAAAACACACAATGACAAGCATAATACCCCAATAAACTTGACTCATGCTCGATTATTAACTAAAACTCAAGTAAATGCAAGAAACCAATAAGAATACAATGTGATAAGTGAGGCAAAATACGAGCTTATCAACCCCCCCAAACTTAAACACTTGATTGTCCTCAATCAACAAAAGAATGAATCAAAAGTTCAAGTAGAAGAGAAGTGCAATGCCTCACAAGATTCATCACAATCAAACTCGTAAATCCACAAAACATCAACACTTTGTAAGAATCAGAAAATCAGTAAACCATGGAAGACTCACAAGGGAAGTGTTTTCACTCATTCACTTAAGTGTTTAGGATAATATGAGATCACACAAGTCATGCAAATCAAGTTCTACCATAGGCTTGAAAATATTCTAAATCTCCACTGCAAATATGTGTACTTGATAGCGCGTTTTGCAACGCGCTAAAGTTGCAAGTGTACAGACCACTGCAGAGGGCAAGTAATAATTTTATCGAACTCAAGGACTGCAGGCTCGAAGTATAATCAAGCACTAAAGCATAGACACCGTACTACTATCTAGGCGAATTAGAAAATAAGGTTGGTTTATTTAAAACTATCAATGATTTAAAAGTAAAGTAAAGTAAAAGACTAATTAAGCTGGTTTTAGAAAACGTATGAGAAAACAGGATTCCAGAGCAATCCACTTTGAATAATTATCAAACAACTCTTCATGTAATTCAATCCCGATTTAATTCCCAAAGAAGTGAGTTAATCGCAAATGTGTTATCAGGTGATCCTCTCGGACTCTAAACTATAACATGGAAATAAAAGATCAAGTGATTCCTCTCGGACATACAAAAGACTTTTACTCTTGATTTAAAAACCTTAGATTTCAAAACCCTTCAAAAGTTCAATTTCCTCTCGGACAATTGTTCTAATAAATCTGATTTATTTGCGTCTTAATTGATAACCTAGACCTCTCGGTTCAAAAACTACCAATTCAAATCACAATCAATGGCCAGTATCTCGCAATTAATGAAAATCCCAAAGAAATCAGAACATCAATGGAACAGGAACATTAAATCACATAAATTGTTGAATGAATATTCACAAAGTTTCAAACCCCAGAATCCATGTATAAACTTAGCCAATCATGCTAAGTTTTAGAAAAATAAAAGGATAAAGAGTCACAAGAACAGAAATCATGGAAATT
>JAPKLW010000104.1:112927-244785 GCA_026898455.1 Plectranthus barbatus | reverse complement strand
TTCTAATAAATCTGATTTATTTGCGTCTTAATTGATAACCTAGACCTATTGGTTCAAAAACTACCAATTCAAATCACAATCAATGGCCAGTATCTCGCAATTAATAAAAATCCCAAAGAAATCAGAACATCAATGGAACAGGAACATTAAATCACATAAATTGTTGAATGAATATTCATAAAGTTTCAAACCCCAGAATCCATGTATAAACTTAGCCAATCATGCTAAGTTTTAGAAAAATAAAAGGATAAAGAGTCACAAGAACAGAAATCATGGAAATTAAAAACCCGTGGTGTCTTCAATCTTCGATTCCTGGAGTGCTCTTCAAGTTCCCCTGATTTTGCTGTGAATTCTGAGCTCTCTAATTTCAAAAGTTGGGAAAAGGAACCTTATTTAGGTTCAGGGACGTCCTATTTATAGTTGGGGCTCTTTAATTCTCCAAAAGATATGGTTTTGGGCTTCAGATTCGTCAGAATACGTCAAATCGCGATAGAATCGGCGGTCTGGAATGCCCGATCGGCGACCGCCGTTTATGCACGTGGGTCGCCGATCGTGTGTCGAAACTGGGTGTGAAATTCCGCAAAATCGGCGACCCATCTACATGACCGGCGATCGCCGGTTGTGTCATTTGGGTCGCCGATCATGCGCCGTGAGAAATGGCTGGAAAATCACCATCGGCGACCCATCTACATAACCGGCGATCGCCGGTTGTGTCATTTGGGTCGCCGATTTCGTCTCGAACATGATTTCGGCAAACTCTTCAGTATTTTCTGACTCTTTCCTCTTCCCAGTGCAAGCTAGCATCGATTGGCCCCAGGATACTTGGTCAATTCTTGTAAACAACTCAAATGTGCGTGAAATCTTCATAAACAACCACAAACCAGACCAAACGTAATAATTCCTAAAAGAATATAAAACACCACGTAATAATCCAATCTAAGGTCAAAAGTGAGCAAATTCACATCAGTAAAATGCACAAAGTGAGTGTTTATCAGTACACAAGTCTAAGATCAGAAATGACTTTATTCAAGGTTGTAATGTAGGCTTTTTAGTGAAAGGTAGAGAAATATTTGGCCAAGTGACTAAAATCAATCAAGTAATCATCAATCAATCAAACATTATGCCTTTGTAAGTTTCAAAACAAGTAATCATGCAGTTTTCTACATTCATAGGCATACTCAACCACTATCACAATCAATGCATAATCAAGTCAATCAATTCAAATCTTGCATTCTTGTTTGGGTTATCTCATAGCTACGCAAATCTTCGCACAAAATCACAATTTTATTCAACAAATGCAATAAAAAATTTTAACTAGGCATAAATTTAAACACACTGAAAGCATAAAGTAAAAGGGAAAAAAATAGTTTCAACTCCAAGTCTTCCTCCCCCCAAACTTATTCAATTGACAGAGGGAATAAGTTTGCAAATGAGACTAGGAGTGAAACAATACCTCGATGTTGGTCTCAGACACCAACTTTTTATCCCGAAACCTTCAGAAATCGCGCGATGTGAGATTTTGGCTGCTGGCACTCCATGTCGGCCGACACGGGCTCTGCGTCAGTTGACGTGGAGCCTTCTTGTCGACCCTCTTCACTGGTCGAAGTGCTACACGTCGAGCTACTCTGCGTCAACCGATGCCAGGCCTGCGTCAGTCGAAATAGAGCACTGTTCCTTGAATATTTTTTTAATCACCAACAGAAATGAACAAATTTGAGAACAAGGATAAAGATTGAAAATAAATTGCAGAAAACGAAAATTAGAGGAAATTGAAAAGAAAGCAAGTAAAGATTGGGTTACCTCCCAACAAGTGCTTGATTTAACGTTGCAGCTCGACGATACCTCATCTCACCAAGGTGGTCGAGTCCAGACTCGTCGACCCGTTGAATCTATCATGAAGACCCGGCGGTTCTGAATGATGGTGGTATACTCGGAATGAGGCAGCTTAATTGCCGATTTCACAGCTTCGTTTCCTTGTTCCCACCGGATGGCTTCTTCTTCTTCCTTCAGTGTCTCATCATCTTCCTCTTCTTCAGTGGCTGTCACCTGATTGCATTCCCCCTTCCTCTTGTTCTTGTCAATGCAAAAGGTAATAGACTCCTCATTCCCTCGCAAAGTGATCTCCCCCTTCTTGCAGTCGATCAGGACTCCGACTGTATCGAGGAACTCTCTTCCCAAGATCATGGGTGTGTTGGCATCTTCCTTCATCTCATGAACAATGAAATCTGCAGGAAAAATCAAGTGACCAACTCTAATAAGAACACCCTCAACAATACCTTTGGGCTTGGACACAGATCGGTCCGCCATCTGAAGGGTGATCGTGGTGGCTCTCATCTCCCCAATCTCCAACTTCTTGTAGATGGACCAGGGCATCAGGTTGATGCTTGCCCCGGTGTCACAAAGTACGTTTTGAAATTCCTTTCCTCCAATCTCGATAGGTATCGAGAAACAGCCTGGATCCGATCTCTTGATGGAAATTTGTTTCTGCAAGAGTAGACTGCACTCCTCATGAATCTTCACTGTCTCATTCTCCATGAATTGCTTCTTCTCGCTCATCAGTCTTCTGAGGAACTTCATATAACCTGGTATCTCCCTGAGAGCTTCAACAAGAGGAATGTTAATATTTTTTTTTTTTAATTTTCAACAAACCTTGTAAACTTAGAGTTCTCCTTCTTCGTTGCAAATCTATGAGGGAAAGGCATAGGAGGCACCGGATTAGCTCTTCTTTCCTCTTTCTCCTTTTCTTTCTCTCCCAGCCTGGGCTAATGTTTCGACCGAGATGCAGCTGTCTCGACCATCCTGCTTGTTGCTTTCTGCGTCAACCGTGATTGGCTCATCTCGGTCGACATGGACTCTTCTGTCTCGGCCGGGCTGCTCTCTATCTCGGCCGTCCTGCGCGTCGACCGGGATGGGCTCCATCTCGGTCGAAACAGAGAGGTCATGCGCGGGATTTTCCTCTATTTTTCCCATTTCTCCTTCCGAGCTGCTCGGACCTTCATACTTTCTTCCAGATCGCAGCGAGATGACATTTACTGACTTCCCCTTCGCTGGATTTGTCTCTGTTGTGCTCGGAAGTTGCCCCGGCTTGTGCTGAGTACCCAATGTAGTGGCTATCTGACTCAGTTGGGTGTCCATCATCTGCAAATGCTTTGTCATTAATTGCATGTGATTGGCCATCCCTTTGACTTTGTTCTCCACTTTGCCAAATCGGTTGTCCGAGCTCTTGATGAATTTCTCAAATGTTTCCTCCAGCACAGACTTCTTTCTATCCACGATTTCTCCTCCTGTACCTACATCAAAACCAGGCGGAGGGTGTTCTGCAGCAAAGGGGTTAGAATAAGAAAAACCAGGGTGAGATCGCCCATGGTTGTAATGATACCCTTGATTGCCTCGGTAGTTATTCTGATAACCACCGCCAATGTAGTTCACCTCCATTCTTGCAGTTCCAGACGAACTGCTTGCACCCCGGTTGATGTAGTCAGCCTCCACCGGAACAATGGCCATGCTAGGCTCAGAAGTAGCAACTGCAGCTTTTGTTGTACCCAACTTTTCAATCTCTTCCCGGAAATTCTTCACCTCAGCAACCACATCAAACTCCGGCTTTGTCTCCACTGCTTTGACCGGCATCTGTCTTTCAGTCGGCCACTGGTGGCTCTTCAGGGCCATGTCTGCCAATAACCTCATGCTCTCTGCTCCACTCTTCTTCATCAGTATCCCGCCAGCAGATGCATCCACCATCTCCTTCATGTGAGGATTTAGACCTTCATGGAAGTGGCATACCTGCATCTTGAGATCAATTCCATGTCCGGGATAGAGTCGCAGGAGCTCCTTGTATCTTTTCCAGGCCTCATGCAGTGATTCATCATACAACTGTTTGAATGTAGTGATGGCAACTTTCCTCTTCAGCAACAAGCTTGGTGGGAAGAAATTGGTGAGGAATTCATCTCGAAGTTCCCCCATGTCCCAATCTGACTCTTGTCCAAACCAGCATAACAAGATCACGCCTCGTCTCTGAGTGAGAATGAGAATAGCCTCATTCTGATGACGTCCTGGGGGACTCCATTCTGCTTCATTGTATCGCACACCTCTATGAATTGATTGAGGTGGGCATACGGATCCTCTACGGCTCTCCCCCCAAACTGGTTCTGCTGCACCATCTGAATTAGCCCAGTTTTTAACTCAAAATTATTGGCATCAATCCTCACTCTGAATCCGGACTCCTCCTCTTGTGGTAGAAATCGATCCAAGATGGACCTTTGTGGAAACACTATCTGCTTGTTATTCAACTCTGCCAATCTTGAAGCTTGTTCTGCATGAGTAGCCTGGGCTGCTTGTAGTTGTATTCTCAGCTGCTGTACTTCATTGACAAACTGTCACTGCTCCTCAGGAGTCATATTCTGAAGCGGGGCTTTTGGGTTTGCTTCCATCTAAAAATTTAATATTTTTCCTTTCTTTCTGTTCTTCTTGCAGGCAGCTTCGATTTCTAGGACAAAAGCCTCGAGTGTTTTTCCCTTGTTCCGCGTGTTCATGCACCTGTGCAGCAACCAAAGCAAAAATCAGTGCACGTCGACCGACGCGAAAAAAATTTCTGCGTCGACCGGCGCAACACGTGCGTCGGTCGAAACAGAACTAAAAAATCAACACAAACACACGCACACGAACAGAAATTTAAATAAAATAAAATAAAAAACTCAATCCAATTAATCTTCAAACAAATTAATAACAAGATAAAATCTGACAAATCCCCGGCAACGGCGCCAATTTGATCACTGCAAATTTTGCAGATTAATTGCAAACACAGTGGCAAATAAATTTAGAAATACCCAAAGGTAGTCGAACCCAGAGGAAATGTGCAACGAAAATATCCCATGTACTAACTATAGTTCTCAGATTTATTGTTTGAGTTGACAGAAATTTGGGTTTTGGTTTTGGAAAATAAAGATGACAAGACTGAAATTTAAAGAGTTTTCTAAAAGCAATAATAAAGAACACAGATTCTAGGGCAAATAATCAATCGGAATACATGCCAAATCAATCAACTCTACAATGGTGGGAAATAGATTAATGTATTAGAATTCCTTTGTTGGGCAATTTTAACCTAGGTTACTATCATGTGACTGTATATGCTTTGTTGGCCTCAAAAACACTATAATAATCAACCTGAATAAAAACATAGATTTAATTCCCTACAATTGATTAATCTTCCTTTTGAGACAAAAAAACCAATTATATTCAATTCCTCTTCATGTTATTAATTTTCTCCTCGCGGTCTTTCAATTAACAACTATGAATAAAGAATCAATTTCATCTCTCGGTCCATCATCAATCCTAAATTCTATCAATTAAATCAGGAATTGAAACCATGCAATTTGAGTTGATCAATCTAATATGCACACATGATTAATTACACATAGCCCTAGAACCCGCTAGGGTTTCTAGCCACTCATGATGGAAAGAAACACAATAAATATTTTATTAAAATGCATAATAAAACTTACAATAAAAACAAGGGTTGAATCCTCTCCAAAATAACGAAAACTTCAATAATCTAAGAGAAAACTAAATGTAGAACTGAAAGGAATTGGTAGGCGACCCTCAAAACTCGAGCAAAACAAATATTTATAGAGGTAGAGGTGTACAAATTGGGATCTAGGACCAAAAATATGATTTAACCATAAAAATCTCAAAAATTCCTTTTCTGGGCCCGTCTCGGTCGACATGGAGCTTGCGTCGGTCGATGTGGACTTCATATCGGTCGAGACAGAGACATTTTCCCTCTTGCGATCCTTCTGCGCAGTCTCATGGTTTTGGCCATAACTTTCACTCCCGAACTCTGATTGACCCGATTCCAGTTGCATTGGAAAGCTAACTCAAAGATCTTTCCAATTCTGTACTCCATTAGCTCGGATTCCAACTGTGGAAGAAGTCATGACTGTTTCCTTGAACATCTGCTGCTTTCGGTACGGGTTTCCATTGGATTTGACCCAAAACCTTCAAAAAACACACCATGAAAAGCATAATACCCCAATAAACTTGACTCATGCTCAATTATTAACTAAAAATCAAGTAAATGCAAGAAACCAATTAGAAAATAATGTGATAAGTGAGGCAAAATACGAGCTTATCAGAAAGCCCTCATACTTACTTCTCCTTGTCAGTATGGATAGACCTAAAAATGAGTTCTCCCACTTAGTTTTTGGTTAAGGCTAAGTGTGATGATAGTCAGTTCTCGAGCATTCTCCATCGCTCGGTCTTCAGCCTAAGTTCTATCACAACTCGATTGATCTTATACAAGGATTACAATTTAAAACTCTTGAAACTAGAAAAACTGACTAAGATGGCTTACATTCTTTGACCCACCAAAACATCAAAAGTAAGGAAGGATTTCTCTAACAAAAATCCTAACAGTTACCATTAGCAATCCTTCATCTTCCTCAGATTGTTTACTACGGTCTCCACTCGAGTGATAAACTCAGATATCCCCTCAGATTCCTTCATCTGTGTGTTTTCGAATTCGCCCCTCAAGGTTTGAAGTCACACTTGCTTCACACGTTCATCTCCTTTATTTGACTTTTCAAGTAAATCCCACGCCTCTTTTGCAGATTTTGCGTTAGATATCTTCTCAAAATCAGATTCATCGACAGCTCGGTATAGCAGATACAAAGTTGCTTTATCTTTCGCTCTAACAGCCTTCAATGCATTCAACTGGGTGTTTGAAAACCCGTTGATGCTCTTTGGTTCATCGTACCCATCCGCGACCATATCCCAATTATCTTGCAAGCCCAATAGAGCCTTCATCTGCACATTCCACGAATCATAGGTCACCTTTTGTTAACTTGGATAGTGGGATAACATTGGTTAGATCAGCCATAACTCTCAAGTGTTTACACTCAACTCACAATCTCTCGATTTTTTTCTCTTGTCTGCGCACTCTTTTGCAGCAGATATGTCCTCTTTTTTTTCGTTGGCTCTGATGCCAAACTGTTGGCAATCAAGAAGGCAAAAGATTGAAACTTTCCAAACTCTCTGATTAATTTTCCAAACACCCTACATACCTATACAAATAATCAAGACTTCTTAATAAATGATTTATTAAAAAATATTTTGAAAATCCAAAAAACAATCAACAATATTTAAGTTTAATTTATGACATTTCGATCAATACCAGTTTCTTGATTTTCACTATTTCGAAGCCGGCCAGGCTTCTCCGGCTACTCTCAAGGCATATTGTGGAGTATAACCATATCATATCGATCGATTTGATTGCGCAAATATTTTCTGCAAAAAATTACCCTGAATCCCTGATTCACATGTTTAAATGCTGTTTTCAATGACTGTTTCACTTCATAAAAAAAATGGATGAATAAAAGTTTGCAGAACAGACATGGTTGCTCAGTGAAGATGGAGAATGAAACAGATTTATTGGAGAAGGGTTTATGAGTTTTGGTTTTTATGTTTTAATTAAAATAATAAATTAAGGGTTATATAGTAAAATTATAATATTATATAATATTTTAATTTATCTTAGTAAAATAGATTATGTTAAGTAAAAAATGTGATTGTATTTACAATCCCTCACTATATAATTGTAAGGCACCAACATTTTGATTCCTAATGCAATAAGTACAATGAATGTATGGTATGACAAAAAAAATACTAGTAGGATATTTCATAAACAAGATGGCATGCATGCGAATGTGATTAGGGTGTAACTGAATCAACTCGAGTTGAGTAATATCTCGCGCACAAGTTTGAGTTGTTTAGTATTGAGTCGAGCTTCGAGTTTTTTTATTGAATACGTTGATATTCACGAATTTTATAGAATTTTAGCCGAGCATAAACGGACCTTCTAAATTTGGAATATATTTAAAATATTCTTTATTATTTTAAAAGAAAAAGTTATTTATTTCAAATTTAATATCATATTCACTCTCAAATTCTAAATTCCGTCATTACTAGAAAAATTTATCATTATTATTACTCTGAAATCGAAAAAAATATTAATTTTTTGAAAGTAAATGTTTTAAATTTCTTACTAATGTTAGATAATGAGAGGCCTCACAAGATGAAATTTGGGTCATTTACTAAATGAACTTTTATCGAGTCGAGATCCAATTAGCTCACGAACAATTTAGTTCATTTACACCCCTAAATGCTACAATAATTTAAGAGTGAAAATCTTAAGTAGCCTAATTCACTAAATTAAAACCCTAAATAGCCACTTTTATATATACATTCAAATAATGGCCACATTTCAGAAATACCCTCAATTTTTCATCAATAATGGCATGTTTTTCAATTAGGAAATTTCCACATATCAAAATAAGTTAAATAAAGTACAAAATATCTATCAAAATCTTTATTATATCAAAATTCGTAAAATAGCATGATTTGATCTTGTTTATTTATTAAGATTAATGAAAAATAAGATTAAAATAAATATTTGATGTAAAAAAAAGAGTAAAATTGCAAACTTCACGAATGTAAATTTTTTATAATTAATAAAAATATAAATTAAAATAAGCAAATAATAAATAAAAAAACAAAACACATGTATTTATAAATGATGAGGCTCGATCCGAAAGCATAGATGAAATCACAAACGGATAATATACTTAAATTTATTAAAATAAATAATTAATTTTATTTAAAAATATCAAATGACAAGCAACAATTGCAAACCAGGAAAAGTTAATCGCAAATGAACTATTTAAAAAATAATAATAATTAAAAATTAAAATCAGTAATTAATTTATGAAAAGATTAACCACAAAAAATACTCAAAATTCACAAATGATGACATTCACGCAAGATTAGCTCTTTTTTTAAGAATTCACGCAAAATTAGTTATTTGTGGTTATTCACATGATTTTAAGGGATCTTTGTGGTAGTTCACATAATTTTGGCTAAACATTACATACATTTATAATAGTGGCCATTTAAGGTTTTTATATAAGAAAATTGGTCATTTATAGATATTAACACATTATTTAATTACTTTAATTAAATAAAAACACAACTGCAACAGCTAAGTTTGGGTGTTTAATTTAAAGATATTTCATCTCATGTAACAAACGTTGATTTATGGAAGTTACCATCTCAGCCTAGCTACCTCCAAAAAGCGACTGATCAACAACTTTGATTTAAATTACATGACTGTCCCATTTCTAGCATCGTAATCCTGCAAATTATATTAATCAATTATTTAAGATAGTAATGTTTATGTCGATAGTTAATGTCCAATGTTTGTCTATTTACCTATCAATTAATTAATCAAGATAATGATTGTGTCAATTGTTAGGGCGGCCCTTTTTTTCTTTTTTTTTTTTGGGTTGGGGGTTGTTTTGAGGAAGTTGGTCAACTATTTTTCTCTTCGATTGACCACCTTCATCATCGGTCGATCGTTTGAATCTCTTCAAGAAATACACTTGACTTGTGTTTTCCTTTTCTAACAAGTCGATTGAGTTGCTCTAGGCGCCATACAAGTCAAGTCAATTGATTGTGTTTTATTGTTGATTATGAAAGATTATAATAAAGAAGTTGAAGGGCAACTAAATCGATATGAAATCAAGTACGCGAAGTAAATGAACGAAAATTGCACTACGACTCGAGAGAGTTCCTATAAAGACCCTAGGTTAGAGCAGGGAAGGGTGATCGTCTATGCAAAGAAATACGAATAATGAGTGACTTTCGTAAAATTTCATTAGTTTAGTGGAGGATGATATAAATGAATTGGAACCACTGAAATAAGAGGAATACCGAGGCTATACAAGAATGTAAATGTATAGCTCATGAGCTCAACTTAAAGTACTTGATATGTGCTACTTATATTAACATGGTGCCGTTTTTTCTGACAACCAATTTAGGAAAGCCCCAAAATTAATCGTGTTTAATCTGGGGTAGAACTATGATGGTAACCTCTGGAAAGTTTCTTAAGGTTCGTACGAGTGAGGTTTGTGTTGGTCGATTGAGCTTGTTCGGACCCTAGGTCCGGAGTGTTACACCTCTAGATATATTCTACCGCTACTAAATTTCACATATCTCTTAATTGCTAGTGGATCCGATACTAAAAGTGAGTTTGTGCTAAATAAGAATGTATCCACAAATAAATAGGAAATTTAAAATATGCATTTTTTCATTGTTTTTTCTTTTTATAAAATTGTCAAATATTTTTATTTAAATATTTCTGAATATAACTATATTTTTATTAACATTTTAAAATACAAACAAATATGTTTTCGTAACAAAAAGAATAAATTTGATAGTATGAGCTTTTATTTAGGATATATATAATTTATAATACGATTGAGAAAATTATAATAGTTTGTAATATATTTGCACGATGTCGTGTAATTTTAAATGGTGGTATGTCATCCAGTATGCCACGTTAACTTTTCATCGCCAGAAATCGGCTCCTATCATATATATTTTACAAAACTGATAGTTTTTAATATATTTTGATAATATGCATATGTTGTAATATATTTGACAAAATAATAATCATTTTAAATAAAATTCATACATTTTTTCCTTTTCTGAAAATGACTTTTTCTTTGTTAGGTTGAATCTTAAATTATATAGTGGAACCGAACATAATTTTAGATCTTGATCCTCATTTATGTACACAGTAAAAGTATCATTCAAATGTTCTAATATATATGTGAAAAAATAAAAACAAAAACTAATATATATTTCATATAAGAAAATTTAGTCCATTATTTTGTGAGAATTTTTTTTTTGCATTTTGTTAATAAATTTCATGAGGAAAATAAAATAAAACTATAATTATATTGATCTAAATCTATAAATATATAAATACTAATATTATTGTTGTATCAATACAAAATTACATACGACTTCAAATAATTAATAAAATTATGTAATAAAGTATATATGATCTTATTGATTATAAAATATAATATCATTTATTTATTTAGTATTGATCGCGCATCGTGCGGGTGTAAATCTAGTAATACATATTTTTGAAAGGTGTTCGAGCCAATTACAGAATCAAACCATTTATTTATATTTTAAGCCCTGAATGCATTAATGGAGTTTGTAACTACTTAAATTTTATTCTATGTAAAAAAAAAAAAAAGAAAAAAAAAGTATAATTTCACCTGTTGCAGTATGATGTTTTTTAGCATCGTCCAATATTATAATAGAATGAGAGACTGGAATATTTCATCCCAGCACGAAAGGATCGAATACATTAATCTTCAATATATACCAAAAGGTTTGTTTGGTTACTGATTTTGTTGCACATGCTCATTTGCTGTCCCATTTTATTCTCCTTTAATAAAATATATGAACCAAACAAAACTCATAATTCTTTAATTAATCAATCAATCAACAACCAATATCATCAACTCTCATCTTTTGTACATATTATCTCATTCGATGAGTGCATAGGTATACGGACAATTTCATATCCTCTGGCTTAATCATATATATTATTCCCAATGGCCTAAATAATGCCTAATATACATGTCGATGCATATATAGAAAATTAATTATTGTTGTCTATAAAAATCTCAAGCAAAAAAAATCTACTAACTCGCAAATTGGAGAAATTAAGCAATGGGATCTGAAACTATCAAGCTCCCTATGATCGATTTCTCCAACCTCAAACACCAAACTGAAAACTGGGAATCCACGAAGGCCCTAGTCCGGCAAGCCCTGGAAGAATTCGGCTGCTTCGAAGCCACATTCGACGACGTTCCTCTTCATCTTCGAAAATCAGTAATTGATCAAATCAAACAACTTTTCGATCTCCCTCTACAGGTGAAACTACGTAACAGGTCCAGCAAACCCTACCATGGCTATGTGGGGCAGTACCCCATGGTACCACTCTACGAGAGCTTGGGGATCGAAGACGCCCTCTCTCCTGCAAAACTCGACAGCTTCACCAACGGCATGTGGCCTCAAGGAAACCCCTCTTTCAGGTAGAAATGTATATATTTACTCTTTCCCAACAGAACTAATGAAATAATCCTAACCGTCAATATATATATATTCTCTTTCTTACCAGCGAGAATGTGGGGTCGTTTGCGGAGACGCTGTCGGAATTGGACAAGATTGTGAGGAGGATGGTTGTGGAGAGCCTTGGACTAGAAAAGCACATGGATGATCACATGGACTCGACCAACTATCTCATTCGAGTCATGAAATACGACAGCCCTCAAAGCCATGAGACGAAGCTTGGATTGACATCTCATACCGACAAGAACATCGTTACCATATTGTACCAGAATGAGATCAATGGACTTGAAGTTCTGACCAAAGATGGGCAATGGATTACTTCTCAACCCTCAGTTAATTCTTTCGTTGTCATGATTGGAGACGCTTTTAATGTAAGTTTATATTAATGTCTATGCAATAATAGCCATTTTTTAGTTTGATTTGGTTAACTAAGAAAGTAATTGGCAGGCGTGGACAAACGGGCGTCTGCATTCACCGTATCACAAGGTGATGATGACCGGAGACGAAGCCCGGTTCTCCATCGGATTGTTTTCGGTTCCGAAACCCGGGTACATGATCAAGGCTCCGGCGGAGATGGTGGATGACGACCACCCATTGCTGTACCACCCCTTTGATCATCACCAGTTTCTTGATTTTTACTATACTGAAGCCGGCCAGAAATCTCCAGCTGCTCTCAAGGCATATTGTGGAGTCTAAACAGAATCATATATATTAATTTACGCAGACTATGGTGTGTAATATCGATTGTTCATCTTTTCAGTGTTTCATCAAGATATGTGTGTTCAAGCTATCATGTAATAAGGTGCTAGTTTTTGCTTTTATTGAATAATTATTTCAACTACCGCTGGTTTTGTTATTATCAGGGGTTAATGATATTGAACATCATTAATTAAGATTATTATTTCATAACTTCTAATGAAATGGGATTACTATTATGATAAAAGTTAAGAAATCTAAAGAATGTAATATGTAATATTAAAATACTCTCCGTCTCGTTCGAATAGACCCTTATCGAGTTTGACGTCCCGCTTGAATAGACCTCTTTTTAAAAATGACAATTTTTTTCCACTCAATAATAAAATATTAATTTCACTAATGCATTCTACACTCACAAACCTTAATTTCCATACCCAAAAGAAGCGGGACTATTCGCACGGGACGGAAGAAATATTAAAAATAATTTGAATTTATTTCGAATTTCAAATCCCTTAATTGAACTCGAGATCAAGTTTTAAATTACTCAACTAATTAATTATGATTTATTACAATTTTATTTGTCCTCACTCATCTGTCTCTGCATCCAAACTTCAACATTCTTTATCTCTCACAAACACTTGGATATTCGTCGAAATAAATAAACTTAAATATCATATTTATATATCATCAATATATTATAAAAAAATATCTCCAAGAGAAATTTTATAATACATAACTTATTCCAATGATACAGAATCGAATATCGAATGGCTTATGAGTGGTTTTGTGGACTGCTAGTGATTTGAGTAAATTATTTGAGGATGTATTTAAAATAAATAATATTGAAGTCACTTATCTATAATAATTTTAAATGAGTTTGATGGAGTATACAAATTGATTTGAATAAAAAAGAGGGGGGTTCCTGTTAATAATTTCAAATTTTATGATATATTTGGTCCATTGATTTTCAAGGAATTAATGGTATGTATAATAATTTGGGCCTCCACTAAAATAAAACTCGAGATGGGCCCAGCTGTGATGGTTAAATGCAGATTTTCTTCTTTTAATTCTTTAAATAAATATACTAGTACTATTTTAAATCTCAACAATGAAGATGTTCCAATCAAAACTCGAATTAATGACTTACACAAAAAAAAAAAAATGTATAAACTTTAAACCACTTTTATCCTTCAAGGTGGGACTAAAAGGTAGATTGTTGCTGTAGGGAAATAATAAATTGTATTTCACTCAAAGAAAATTAGAATACAATACATGTATATATACTAGGCAAAGTAAATCTAATCTAGTAAATCTATGAAGATACAAAGATACATACATATCTAATATACAAGATATGAGATATTTCCCTAATATATCTCAAGACCCCCCCGCAAGCGAAGACGTAGGAAGTCGAAGCTTGGAGCAGAAATACTCAAAGAGCTTTCGAGATAAGCTTTTGGTGAAGATGTCCGCAACTTGATCTTCCGAAGGAATGAATCTCGTGCGAAGCTGGTTTGAACTGACCAATTCTCGGACAAAGTGATATCAATGTCAATATGCTTTGCACGTTTGTGAGAAACTGGATTCTGAGTTAGAAACAAAGCACTTGAGTTGTCCGAATAAATGCATGGAGGCGATGGAAGGCGGATGTGCAGATCATGCAGAAGATTGACGACCCAACGAACCTCGGAAGCGGTATTTGCAATAGCACGGTACTCTGATTCACAGCTAGAGCGGGACACTGTCGGTTGTTTCTTGGCACTCCAGGAGATAACATTCGGACCAAGAAATAACGAATAACCATAGGTTGAACGGCGAGTGTCCGGGCAGCGAGCCCAATCGGCGTCTGAGTAGCCGACGAGATCCAGAGGGCCGCGTGAGAAGGTGAGACCATAATGTACCGTGCCCTTTACATAGCGTAGCATACGTTTCAATCCCTGAAAATGTTCAATTGTAGGGGCCTGCTGATATTGACTCATAGTGTTGACAGAATAGGCCAAGTCCGGTCTAGTGATAGTGAGATACTGAAGAGCACCAAGAATAGAGCGGTATAGAGTAGGATTTTCATATGGCGGACCATCTTTTTCAAAAGTAGCGCCCGGAGGAAGTGGCGTAGAGACGGGCTTTGCGAGAAGCATATCGGCGCGTTTTAGAATATCCATAGCATATTTCGTCTGAGTAAGCTTGAGCCGATTCTCCAGATACGTAGCCTCGAGACCCAAGAAGTAGCTTAATCGGCCGAGATCCTTTGTAGAGAATTCAGAGTTGAGTTGTGCCATAAGAGTCGAAATAGTAGCAGCATCATTGCCTGTAAGAATAATATCATCAACATAGACCAAGAGGTATATTAATATGTGCTATTTTTGAAGAACAAATAATGAAGTGTCGGCGCTGCTGCAGAGAAAACCCAAGGACAGAAGAAACTGTCGAAATCTTTGGTACCAAGCTAAAGGAGCTTGGCGAAGTCCGTAAATTGCCTTTTGGAGGCGGCATACATGCGAAGGTTGCTGCGCATCTATGAAGCCTGGGGGCTGTTCCATGAAGACCGGAGTGGACAGGATCCCGTTTAGAAAAGCATTTTTGACGTCTAGCTGATGCAGAGGCCAGGAATTCATAACAGCTATGGCAAGAACAATTCGAACAGTGGAAGCTTTCACCACAGGGCTGAAAGTGTGAGTGAAATCATCTCCAGGAACTTGGCTAAACCCTTGAGCGACAAGGCGAGCCTTGTAACGCTCGATTGTGCCATCAGCGCGAAGTTTAGTGCGATAGACCCACTTCGAACCAACAACATTAGTATTCAACGGTCGTGGAACCAACGTCCAAGTTTGATTTGCACGAAGTGCCTGGAGTTCTTCGAGCATGGCCTCCGTCCATTGTGGAACTTTGAGAGCAGTCTTAATACCACGAGGTTCTGGTAACGCTGTAGAAGCAGAGTAAACAAAAACCAAATTTAAATCAATCGGATACCGTGGTTTGAAGATACCTGCTTTGGCGCGCGTCTGCATGGGATGACGGTTCTCCGGAGGGACGGGCGCAGGGTTGGGATCGACATGTGGGATAGGAGAAGGAGGATGAAGGACAGGCTGGGGTGAGCCGTCGATAGGGGCCGTGGGTTCGACAGGAGGGGTAGGAGGATTGTCGTCGGTGAGATAAAGTGTACACCGCGAACTATTCTGAAGATTAGGGTTAGGGTTTTGGGAGGTAGGAAGTGGTTCGTACGACGCCGGAGGGATACAAACATCTTCGAACATCGACGTGAGGTCGAGCCGAGACAGGGGCGAAGGAGAGGAAGCTTGAGAAAATGGAAAATAAGACTCATCAAACCGAGCGTGCCGAGTGATAAAGACACAAGAAGAAGATGGGTCGAGACAGCGGAAGCCTTTGTGATTTGGGCTGTAGCCGATAAAGACACAAGGTAGAGAGCGGGGCTGAAGTTTATGTTTGGTGTAGTCACGTAGACAAGGGAATACACGACAGCCAAAGGTGCGGAAGGAGGTGAGAGATGGTGGGCGACGAAAGAGTGACTCATAAGGTGACCGATTTTGGAGAGTTGGACTGGGAAGGCGATTTATAATATGTATGGCTGTGCTAAAGGCGTCTACCCATAGATGAAGGGGAGCGGATGAATGAAATAGCAGAGAGAGACCCATTTCAGTTATATGCCTATGTTTTCGTTCTGCCCGACCATTTTGAGAGGGGGTATGAGGACATGAGATGAGGTGATGAATGCCATGTTTTGCGAAAAAGGCTTTGAGCCTAAGATTTGTAAATTCAGTACCACCATCAGATTGAAACTTCTTTAGTTTGCATGAAAACTGATTTTCAACAAACGCATGAAAATTGAGAAACACATCATAAAAGTCTGATTTGGCACGAAGAGGGTAAAACCAGGAAAAACGAGAATAATCATCAATGAAAATTGCATAATAGCGGAAACCAGAAGTTGAGGTAACAGGGAAAGGACCCCAAAGATCACAATGTACGAGTTCGAGGACATGTGAGGCTCGACTCTCAGAAAAGGAAAAGGGTAAATGTGTATTTTTTGCTAGCTCACAAGAAGTGCATAAACGTAACTTAGAATCTAAAGAAGAAAAGGAAACAGAACCAATCTTGCGGAGAGACTGGAGAACAGCAGAAGAGGGATGACCAAGACGGTTGTGCCAAGTTGCAAGAGGCGCAGAAGGTGGGCTCGATTGAGCAATTGTCGTGAGGGCAAGAGCCGGATCTTGGAGAACGTACAAGCCATGCCTACGCACGCCGGTTGCAAGTGTCTGACCGGTGCTCCGAGTCCGAATGTGAAACTGCGCATCAGTAAACAGAACATCAACGGGATAATCGTGAGTAAGTTTACTAACAGATAAAAGATTTTTTGTGATGGCAGGAACAACAAGGACACGATTTCAAAAAATAGAATCTGATATAGGAAAAGAACCCGTGTGGGTGATATTAAAACATGCACCGTTACCAACAGCGACACGGTCAGAACCAGAATAAGGGACCACATTATCAAGCGCCGCAGAATCGGCAGATATGTGAGCGGAGGCGCCCGTGTCGAGGTACCAATCTGAAGTCGAGGTCGGCGAGACGGAACATTGAGCCGAAAAGGCTTCGGCTAGGTGCGCAGTAGGGGCCGGTCGAGAAGATCGGACAAATGAACGATCAAACCGTTTCGGACAGTCGAAAGGGTCATGATCAAGCTGCCGGCAGAAGTAACACCAGGGCTGCTTTTTCTTCTTAGAACCATTGTTAGGACGGCCGCGACCATGGGAAGAATTGTTTTTACCTCCGGAAGGACGAGGCAACTGGGCAACATGAAAGGCGGCTTGTTGCATGCTCGGCGAGGTATCCGAGCCTTGAACAAAAAACTCATGGCTTAGTGCTCGAGCCAAGAGCGTGTCGAAGTCAGAGAGCCGCTCCTGCGCCATCTGCGCAGCCGAGAAGGTGGAGAAAGTCAAAGCCAAGCCACGTAGAAACCAATGGGATTTGTCTGTCGGATCGATGGAGCGACCGATCGCTGAAAGCTGATCACATAGACCTTTGAATCGGCGCCCATATTCAGCCACGAAGAGATCGCCTTGCTTAATAGATAGTAGATCATCCTTCAGACTTAATTCCCGAGCCTTGGAAGAGTGACTGTAGGATCGAGAGAGGGCTGTCCAGACTTCGCGGGAAGTCGCACAGCCGATGATTACAGCCATAGATTCCTCGGTTAATGTAGAGACTAGAAATAGCTTGATCAATTGATCACGGGAATACCACTGAGAGTACGCAGGATTGGCAGACGTTTCGCCGGAGGGCGAGGTAACCGTGCGGGCTGGCGCGGCTAGGGTTCCATCAATGTAGGGCAGAAAATTCTGAGTGATTAATAAGGGTTCAATCTGCGCATGCCAGAGAAGATAATTTGATGAAGTAAGTTTGATATTCACCATGTGAATAATCGTGGATAACGGGAGAGTGGGCAACTCCGAAGGATTGACGGCCATGGGAGAAAGGGAGGCGTCGATCGAGAATAAGGGTGGAGAGAAAAAATTAGGGTTTAGGCCAAGGTTTGGCTGATACCATGTAGGGAAACAATAAATTGTATTTCACTCAAAGAAAATTAGAATACAATACATGTATATATACTAGGCAAAGTAAATCTAATCTAGTAAATCTATGAAGATACAAAGATACATACATATCTAATATACAAGATATGAGATATTTCCCTAATATATCTCAAGAGTTGCTAATACTAAATAGGCCAACTGCGTCATTCTAAAAAAGAATGTGAAATCAGATCATAATTAATTTATTGATTTGAAGCCAATAATCTAAAATGATTGAATTCAAGAGTATTTGATTTAATAATTAACATGCCAATAGGGCCAACTATCAAGTTCCGGACTATTAAGTCCGGATTAATTTTGGTTGAGTTTTTTTTATTGAAAGTTTATAAAACTAACTCTAAGGTTTTTTCTAATACGCTCGACTGACCAATTTATGAGATTTTTTGTATTTTTGATATTTAGAAGTAATTATATGTCATTAAATGTTCTCCTCTCTTCTTTTTTTTAATGTTCGAAAAACTAGAAAATATATATATGAACTATTTATTATCATTTTATAAAAAATCAAAACACAGCAGCTTTTTTTTATATATTTTAATAATAAAAATATATTAATTTATTAATTATTTAATATTTGAACAAGTTTTAACCTCATAATAATTATCTAAAAGAATTATTTGCAGCAAAGAAAATTATATAACTTAAAACATAAATGAGAATTATGATATTAAATATTAGAAGTAGATTTTTGTAATATAGTGATGATACAAATTATTAATTATAAAAAAAATTAATTTGGTCAGTCAAGCCAACTTATCGGATTTTGGATGTCAACCCTATCAAGCTTTGGATTATTCGATCTTAGGTTATTTGAATTAATTTTTTTCTGACCAAAATAATTCAACCTAAGATGCTTAATATTGAATCTGTTTAATCTAATCAAACTAATTTGACATTCCTAAAATAGCTCAATACATTAACCGAATTTACTTGCATATTAGAATTTCTGCAACAATTGTTATAATAAAACAAAGAGTCCAGTGAGATTCTCTTGTTCACAAGAAAGGGCAATGAGAAATAGTTGTCACGTTTGTTCTAGAAAATCTATTAATAATTTTAACGTGAAAACTTCCTCTTGTCATATCATATGGTAATAAAACTAACATTCTTTTCCTTGCAATTATTCACCCCTCGTAGAAGAGCACATGGTTTCACAGACAAATGCATATCCAGAGTCATCTGCACAACCTGAAAGAACTGCCAATCCTGTCCTTACAATAATACCACAAATCTAAAGAGAGAGGAAATAATCAGAATTAACTCAACTGCCAATATTTATTTTGGTACATTAACCCGGTAGATACATTAGCACGTGGCCACCGTAGTCATCTTAACATTTTTATACATGTTCTAGCTTACCCAACATGTCATAAATATTTTTCTTTCAAACTCTGGATTGAAACAGGGGTTCGGATTCTCCATCTCATTCATACTTGAAGCATATATAACTAGGTCAAGATTGTTAAAAATGAACGATTGACAACAAATTTGGTTATATAAACAGTATGATATAAACATAGTTAATTAAATCTATCCAACTTGAACACTGCTGTGATCGTTGGTATCGACGAATCCATTGCGGGGAGCACAGAGCCGTACTGATGTGAGAGCCTTGTCGAAATGCTTGGCCTTGGTGCCTAGATATTCACTCCAAGTTATTGGCCTGTATAGAGGGGGGTGCAGATGGTCCACCAATTTCGGAAGTGGGCTGATTTTGATGCTCGACGGTGGCCCATACAGGTACGCCACCGACAAACGGCGTCGCTTCCGGTTCACCACCGCCCGGTGGAGCGCGCTCGGGTACATCCCATTTGACAATATGTGCATCAAGTCGCCTACGTGGACCACCAGGGCTCCTGGGTGGGGAGGCACCGTCACCCACCGCCTCCCGCCCTCCCGGAGCACCTGCAACCCGCTGGTGTTGCTCTGGTGGAGGATTGTGAGGATGGTTGAATCAGTGTGCGCCGCCAGGCCCATGGCCCGGTCGGGGTCGGGGCAAGCTGGGTATGAGTTGAGTTGCAGGGCTGCACTTCCTCCTTGGGAGTCATGGTTTTTGGAGCTGGCCCATTTCACATCGCTCTCTGATATGCCTAATGTGCCCAGCATGGACCACATCAGCCTACCGGCTAGTTTATTCATGGCTTTCTTGTATTCGTCGATGATTTTACTGTAACAAATGAAAGATGAGAGATTGTGATCACTACATAGTATAAATATGTGAGGGAATGTCTGAGATGATGATGATGACGATGGAGGCGAGAGGAGGATACCAGAACGTTTGATAATCATGGGGCCAGAGTTGGCGGGCATGTTCCACCGGCGAGCCGGCGACGGTGAAGCCTTCAGACCACATGAGCTTGCGGAAGAAAGAAGAGATACGGGCCACACCGTACCCGGAAACGCCGTCGGCCACACGCGCCGCCCTCAGCTTCTGCTGCATGGGGAGGGAGAACAACCTGTTTCCCGCGGACTCCATCTCATCAAGCAAATTCTTGTCGATATCGTGGTTGATGACTTGGAACACACCCCAGGTCTTGCATGCATGGCCTATAAGTTCGGTGGCGTTGTCGTTATTCAGATCAATGACTGGGACGGTTTCAAGAATATCACAGCCGCCGCCGCCGTCGCAGGGGAACGGTACGTGGTCGAGTTGCGACGCCCATGCATGGGTGTCCGGCAACACCTTCAACGAGTTGAGGTCCAAAAACTTATTCTGAAGATCGACAGGATGGGCTCTGAAGGCGTCGGAGAGTGATCTCGAAGGCATGGTGCGAGGATTTTTGGAGACTAATAGTCTGTGCGAAATGTATTATCTTTGGTCCTTTGTAGTAGGGAAAGTTTGAAGAAATTAAATGGGATGAGGAAAAAATGAAGAGGTTTGTATGAGTTTATATAGATGAATTGGGGATAGAGACTACTCATACGGTGCCGATTTTGAGTTTATTTAGTATGTGTATGTGTGCATATATATATATATTTGTGTGTATGTGGAGGGATAAATTTAATTAGTTTGATTTTACCGGGAGGGGTGGGCGCCATGTAAAATATATCATCTATAAATATTATGATTTTTTTTTCTAATATACTAATAATCTTAGATGCATTCATGTATACAGCTTCAACCATATATTCAAAATAGGGTTAATTAAAAATTGTTTGTTTATGTATTCTTCTCTAAGCAAGGTCGAACAAGTAAACTTAGTAGTGTATGGAAATGAGCAGATTAATATAGAACAAATTAATTGAGGCAATGTGAATGAACCTCAAGAAAGAAAGAAGGCTTGGGTTTCATGTAATAACATAGCCCTCTTTATCTTTTCAATTACCCTTGTCTTGTCTTTAGCTAGGAAAATATCTAGCTTCCCTGGCCTCTTCACTATTCCGTCTTTAATCCCTCTTTCAATAACAGACAAAACATATTATTATTTTCACCAATATTTATTCTTGAAAATACCAACTTGTCCTTAGTTGTTCGGTGTAGATGAAACTTGTACATTGCTTACTAGCAACTTTGTTGGAGGTAATGTTTATGTGATGCAAAATTATAAAACGTGGAAGGTATTTAAGTCTATGAAAAAATATTTTTATTCTTCTTACTTCCTTCCATGCACCGCTTAATTTTTTCAAAATATTATTTATATATATATATATGAGTAATGATATGCTGCCCACTTTATGGTGAGCTTTCGTGAGCTACAAGAATATATTATACCCTAACTGGGTGTATGAACCCTACGGTTGAATTTATAAAGTTAATTAAAACTATAATAAATTAAAATTATAAAAAATAAATGATTAACAAAATAAAATTTTATTAAAAAACATAAAAATATATGCTGTAGCTCACGAAAGCTCACCATAAGGTGGGCAGCATATCATTTCTCTATATATATATATATATATATATATATATATATTGCCCAAGGATGTATATCTCATATCTATGTTCAACTACGCTTAATATTCCGTTGCTTGATCCTCCAATTTATTTAACACTTCCCGAACTGTTGGATTGTATATTATTTTTGTTGAACCTTATGAGATTGTTGGAAAAACATATATTTTATATTCCAGCTCCTTATTTAAATAATCCTTTATCGATCCGATAGATGTTTTTCTATTGTTATTCTGTGATAATTGCAATGATTTGTTATATGCAATTATCCACCGTCGCATCCTGAGTTATCAAAAAAATTTGGGGCTTGACACATCTCCAACATCCATCACATATATATCGGGAAAATTTGGTGCATGAAATATCCATCACTTATATTTGGATATCCTCATTTTGTTCTTAAGTTTTGAAAAATAGGAATTCGTTTTCTTCACCTATACTTAAAAGGATTGTTTTATGAAAAAAAAATAACTAAAATTCATCACCAAATTCTCATTTTTGTTTGTTTTTTACTAGTTTATGTTCACTAAATGGATAGGAACAAGAGAGGGCCATGTCACATTTTGACGCACATGTGCTCTAAAGGTCACATACACATGCATATCTATCATTAACCAATAAATACATATGCATATGCCCATCACATGAAACTAACAATGATTGATTAACTAATTCCATGCTTTTGGCTCGTTTAGAGCACTGTGTTTTTTTCAATTTTTGGTGTCATCTGGAAAGAGTATACCATTTGTTTGGATCTGTTGTGTCACAGAAGTGATCATACATTCATACTCGGCCACACTAATGTGTGATTTCCACTTGGATTCATGTGCTTGAGGTGTAGCCAAATAGTCAAAATCTAATTAATATCTATTTCGTTTTATTCAATTATGGCGACGACAACAATAAAAGCCATCACTGGAATAGTTTTAAAGATACAAGATAACAAAGTGTCTCGATTATGTAAAACTCAAAATTTTAATTTCATTATTGAATGTGACCGAAATATAATTTTGAAAAGTTTAAATCACGTCAAAAGTCATTTTAATTCAATTTGAAATGTTTAGATTGCATTACTAATCTTAAATATTAATTCGTACATTTGCAGGGTTGTTTGTACTTTTTCCAATCGAAGTCCAATTCTCTATTTTATTTTACACATATGATGTTTAGTAATATATCTTGAACTATGTGGGAGGCAAGTTGTATCTAAATTCGAAATTAAGTTAATTTAAACTAATTTCACCCTTTAAAACAATCCTCGGGTTTTCAGTTTCTTCAAAGAAATATAATATCACTTGGAAATTAAGTGAAGTTCTTTTTAATTCATCATCTCTTAAATTGTTTAAATATCTTGAGAATTTTTGATTTTATAGTCTACATATATATCTGGGGATTGGATCCGGTGACAAAAATTCCCCATGATAAAATAATAAAGCCACTTGATTACCTTTACTATGTTGCTTGATTGTGTTTTAGTTGTTGCTTGATTAGAATGTTGATTGATTGTATTTCAGTTGTTGCTTGATCATTTGTTGCTTGATTGTGTTTTAATTATTGCTTGATTAGATATCAGCCATTGATTTAATTAGATCTAATGGATGAAATTCATTCTTATTTTTAATATACTTATTTATTATCATATGATCACATCCCTCTCTCTCTCTCTCTCTCTCTCTCTCTCTATATATATATATATATATATAGGGATGTGATCCAGTGAGAACCACTCTTACCATAAGAAATAAGAACCAATCCTCGCCATGATTTTGATAAATGAACGCTCAGGATTTTACTAAAATTTTCGGGCATTTTATCTCAAAAAACCTGCATTATAGGGTATTTTTGTCATTTTGTACTTATTTAAGATTATGTTTGCATATTCAACCTCGACATGCATTATATATCTTACAAACATTCATTATATGCATAAGAAACATGCATTATATACCTAACAAACATCTTCCTGCATTATAATAGGGTATTACTCTTATTTTAGAACAATATTACTATCATTATACGGTATTAATTCATGCATTATATATGGTATTACTTTTATTTTAGAGAAAAATTATAGTACTTTCATTATAATGCATATGTTATTACTATATAATGCATAACAGGTGCAAATTTAATGATGAGTGATGATTTTGCTGGAAAAAATATGTTGCATTTTATCTATCATATTCTGCATTATATACTATAACTTCATGCATTATATTGTGCAATTGTATTCATTATATAAGAATTCGTGTACTGTTACCAGAATTATGCATATAATCACTAATTTTTATTTTTACGATGATTTTTTAATCGGAACTATAGTGTATTAATTACTTTTATTTTAGAGCAAAATTATTTTACTTACATTATAATACATAAGTTATTTGATTTGTGCATAAGATTAATAATTTTCATTTGTTACATAGTTTACTCCCACTAAACATGTGCAATAGAGATTTAGTTAAAAAAATAATAAAATCATATTATTTTGGTACATTAAAAAATAATTTTAAATTAAGAGAATTATGATATTTATAATTTTAAGAGAGAGAAAAATATAACTATATGCACTAAATATAAGATATTCATATCAAAATTGATATGAAAAATATCTTAATTAATATGGAAAATTATAAATAAGGAGAATTCTCTAATCTTTAAGATTGAAACATATCTATCATTAATTTTCTCAAATATTTTTGTCATATATAAATTCTTATTCGTACATCAAACTATTTAAAATTATTGTTAGAATGAATATTTGAATGTCTATCATGTGAACTTCATTTTTAAGATATACCGATACTCCGTGGACCGTATTATTTTGACATCGACATGCATTATATACCAAGCAAACATTCATTATATACCTAACAAACATGCATTATATAATAAATAATATATATTTATATAACATAACAAAAAAATATACATAATTAAAAACAAGTATTGTATGATCAACTTTTATAACAACTATAATATTTTCTATAGTATGCAATTTAATTCCCAACGTTTGCTCAATTTTACAAAAATAACCTAACGTTTACATAATTGCAATTTAATTCCTAACGTTTGTCTATTTTTGCAATTTAATTCCTAACGTTCCAAACAAGCAATTTAATTCCTAACGTTTGTTCATTTTAGCAATTTAACGCCCAATATATACAAAATCTACCCTTTAATTCCCCATATTTTAAAAATTGTGTTTTATTCCCTAATATATATTAAATTATATTTTAACTACTAAAATTTATCCATTTTGCAATTTAATTAAAAAACAACCTAACATTTATAAAATAATATTTTAACTCCAAATATTTTTATATTTTTTTGAAAAAAAAAAATAATCATAAAGTCTGTTTGTTTTTATATTTAATTTTGTAGTAATTTTCTAAATTTAACTCATAAGTATTAAAAGTCAAGATATAAAATTACATTATAAGTTAATGTTTCAATTCTTGTAATTTAATTACTAACATTAATCTATTTATGCAAAATAATGGATGCCCGTTAAAAAAAACTAATTTTAATTTTTTATATTTAATATTTATCAATTAAATTATAAAATATTAACATTTATTAGAAATTAAATTTTAAATTTGAACAAATTTTAAGGACTTAAGAAATTAAGAAAATATATTAGGAATATATGTAAGGTGCTTTTTTATTTTTTAATTAAAATTCAAAAAATAGATAGTTGTTAGTATTTAAAATGTAATTTAATAATTTCTAGGAATTAAAATGTAAATTTGTAATGTTGGGAACTAAATTGCGAAAATGGAGTAACGATAGGAATTAAAATGCATGTTTGAAACGTTAGGAATTAAATTGCAAAAATAGATAAATGTTAGGAATTATATTACAATTTTATAAACATTAGGTTATTTTTGTAAAAATGAGCAAACGTTAGGAATTAAATTGAAATTAACCCTATAATAAATAATATATATTTATATAACATAACAAAAAAATATACATAATTAAAAACAAGTATTGTATGATCAACTTTTATAACAACTATAATATTTTCTATAGTATGCAAAGATAATGAATTTTAATTTTTTTGTTGATCTCGCTGGAAAAAATATATTGCATCTAATCTATAATATTCTGCATTATATAATACAACTTCATGCATTATATTGTGCAACTCCAGTCATTATATAAGAATTCGTGTACTGTTACGAGAATTATGTATATAATAGCTAATTTTCATTTTTTACGATGATTTTTGAATCGAAACATATGCAATAGGGATTTCGTTTCAAAGATAATTAAATTACCTTTAATTTGATATATGATACATTAAAAAATAATCTAAATCGAATGAGATATGATCATTTAAAGATTTAGGATGATTTTAGAGGAGAGAGAGAAAATATTACAAAATTACGCTTTAATGCATGTTTTACTACACTATAATGCAGACATGATTTATTTAGTCTTGAGCGTTGGATCACCAATTGGATGACCGAGATTAGTTCTTATTTTCACATGGTAAGGGGAGTTCTCATATGATCACTCCCCTATATATATATATATATGTTGAATACTTGATTTATTGAATGTTTAAAATGGTAGGCAAACAAAACATGCATTTGCATGATACATCAAACTCATATCCCCTAGATGAAATACTTATTCTCAAATTGAAAAAACCTATATATTTTCAATACGTCCAAATCAAGAACCAATTCGATGTATCGGTCGATCTCTAATTTTAGGTGTTGATTATATTTTCCAATGATCATAAATATTTTCTTGCTTATGAGGTTGAAAATCAAAAAATAATTGTTAACTATATTTAATTGTTGGTGAAAATCTAAAAATAATTGTAAATATTTACAATTGTTTGATGTTGATGTATATTGTTGTTGAATTTGGTATTATATTACAAAATAGAGTTAAAATCCTCTCCTGCAACAAGTGCAAACATCAACTCCATTTTCATTTTACCAAAAATGTGAACAGTAGTGTTGGAAAATTGGTGCAGCATTGTTCACTATTCTTCACTTTTTTCCAGTATTCTTTTTCTTTTTGTTGGATACCTATTTTTTTCACTCCTTTTCATTCTTATAATATTAATTTTTTAAAGATAAATATAATTTTTTTAATTTCAAAATTATGATACAAAATTATAATACAAACATCACATTTATTTAAACATAAACTAAATACATTACAATACCCTGCAAAATAATAACTTATAGAAAATAGAATAAAATGTAAATTAAAAGCACTCATAATAAAAAAATATTAAAAAATAGATCAATAATAAAAGTAAAGTGTCGTGCTAACACACGATATAAGATAAGATGCAATTTTCTTTGACTCCTTTTATCGAAATTAGTCAGCTAGTTGTGATGAGGAAGAAAGCAAGTTTATATCAACCGATGGGAACAAAAGTACATTTCATCGGTCCCTAATCAGAGAATACGTGGGACGACGTGGAGTTCTCGCTATTCACAAGTCAATAAGCCGGAATTCAGATAGCAGTCCACAAAATACAATACAATAAAACCACTTATAATAAAATAAACAATCACACCTATTAAAAATCTCCTAAATTAATTTCATATTCAGATCCAGATCCTCTCATATCAGGAAAATAACTTCCAAGTTGGAATTATTATTTGGTAGAGTTGATTAATTGAATTCTTGCCTTTTGAACACAATTCTAGCATTTTCCCCTTAAAAAATGAGCATAAAGTAGGATCAGAAATCAAGTTCAGATCCATCAAGTTAGGAAGTATTCCTACCTAATTGTTGTTTTAATGTGTCAAAAAAATGTATAGAAACCACAAAGTTAGAAGTATCTCTAGTTTAGCTTAGTTTGCATAAACTTGTAAAGTCCTGTTAAGATATATATCGAGTTGTAATGGAACTGACAAAGCTGATCAAGACAAATTGGGTGGGAATCCAAACCCAGTTTGGATCGTGTGAAGAGAAAGAAGAGACTAGCTTCCAGTTTGAAGCTGAAGACTAAGAAAAACTGATCGAGGATATCAGCCTAGATCATCTCCGGTTTAAAAGTTCAGTTTCTAATCAAACAAAGAGATAAAAGAGAACAAGTAAGAGGAATCATAAAGATCAGTCTTTAAGAATAGAGATTCCTTAAGGACTGATGAAGCACAAATCAATTTAGATTCCTCGGACTGGCAGAGCCGTTCAGACACAAAAGAAAAATGTCAACATCTTGTGTCAAAAGAGAACGTAGCAAGTCATGACTTTAGGAAAAGCGTCCTGCTCCCGTCAAAAAATAGACGCATCAGATTAGACAATGCTCAAATGTCTCTAAATGGCTACAAATTTGAAATACTTGACGAAGTACTCAAAGTGATAAAAATAGAAACCTGAAAATAACAACAACACTCTGCCCAAGTGAAAACTCGAAGTGTTTCTATCATCTAGGCTAATTCTCAGCCTACCGTGTGTCAACTCTTAAACACGAGACTCGTAGCTTCTAAGCTCGAGTTACCTTATTAGTGTTCTTTCTCTCCAAGAAAAAACACAGCAGTTATTGTAGATCTCCAGCAATGATTATTATGGGTGTCTAGCCAACCAGTTCGACAGTTCAGGAGGAATTATAAAGCTCTCAGCATCCGGAGGAGGAGGCTGTGTGGTGTGCCCACACTCCAAGTCTGCAAAGTCAAAAGAACCAGAGGCCTGAACGAGAGAGCTAGTGGACTGGTAGATACTGACATCTACCAGCTAGAGATACATCGCGACGATTCTGTAATGGAGGCTTAGTGAATTTCCAGACCACGGTCTGAAGAGAAGACGTAGGACGTGATGTCCAAACCTCTATAAATCCTTTTTCTTAACTTATCACATTACAATGTTGAAGTATATTCGAACTGAACAATTAAATCCCAACTCACTAACAAACTATTTTCAGAAACACAAACTGGTCAAAAACCATGAGTTTGTGAGTGCAAGCTTGATCAGAAAATTTTCGCTGCACATTATACTTACTCTGATCTCGGGACTAACAGATCTTCATAATTTTATTTTCCTCTTACATCTGCATTGTTTCAACTAGTATTTGTCTTGAAGCAGCTGACATTTTGAGCTTCAAGTTTTTTTTTCTGTATTAACCTATCTTGCTCTCTGTTCTCATTCGAGCTTTGAAAAAATGTCAGCATTCGTTCATTTGATTCTTTTACTGCCTTTAACAGATTAGATAATTTTTCAACTGATTTTTTTTTCATTTTAGGTTTCTTCACACCAAATGGGCGTTAAGATCCAGATCCGCTTCCACTAGAATTATTTAAATTGAAAAAAAAATGAACCCATTGCATCAGGTGAAGTAGAAGATTCAACTAATGGAGTTTCTATTTGAGCCATTTGAGATGAATATGGTATGACTGATGTTCTATGTCGTTTGCTGTCAAATTTTTCATATTCATGATATCCCACACATGCTCAAACTTGAATCCTTTTTTAAATTTTGGATTCACTGTCATCATTTTTTTGCACGATTGATCTGCATGATAAATATGATTTTTTTAAAAAATAATAAACTAAATTAATAATAATAATAATAATCAAACTAACAATAATTTACAATATCTTGTTCGGATGCACCACTAGGTTTCGTATACTCGATTTCGTGCACGCATTCTGTAAACTTTGCAATTGCAATCAAGATTACATGCATACAACTCGTCAAAGATCTAGGACGTCTAACGCTCATAGATGCACTTGGTCTTTCATTATTATAAACATCTACAATACGATTCCAAAGTTGATATTTTTTTTATTGTTACTAGTTTCTGCATCTTGGGTTATTTGCACATACACATGACAAAGAAGTTTATTTTCATCAACACTGTAACCCGAAGATTTGAAGCGAGTCATATTAGAAATGAAAAGAAAATAAATTTGTTGGTAAGAAAGAAACAAGTAGGAACTTTAGATTGCAAGATTTTTTGTGTGATTGAATATGAGTAGAACGCAGTTTACTTATAGGTAAAAGAAATGAGATAAGATTTTTAAAAAAAAATCAATGATGTAGGTTTAAAGAGAATTGTAGTGAATGGTTGAGATCGATCTATGAATTGGAGAAAAGATGATTTGCAAGATATCATGAGTATGTGCATTATCATGCATAATATGATAATTGAGGATGAACGTGATCTTAATGCACCTATTAATGCTAAAAGAGAAGTACCGGTCCGAGATGTTGAAATGGCGGGCGAAGGAATAGATCAATTTCAAGCAATTATTGCACGGTATCAAAAAATTAAAGATAGGGATGCTCATTTTGCACTTCGTGATGCTTTTATTGACCGTTTGTATAATGAATATTCAATTGCATAAGAATAATATGTTGTGATTAGAATGATTGTATGATTGTATTATGTTAAATAAAATGGTTATTTTATGTGAAAATATATTTTATTTATAGTCTTGTAAAATAATTTATTTAAATTTTATTATTAAATTTTTTTATTTGAAATTAGATAGTTAAAAATATGAAAATAAATACTAATATATTAGTGAAAATATGATATAATAATTTGATTAAGAAAATTAAATAAATAGTAGAAGAATCAAAATAAAATATTCTTTATTGAGTGAAATATAGAGTAGACTGCTGGAGATGGAAAAATGAAAATTGAAAACTTAAATTGCAAAATAGATAAAATTTGTTGCATTATAAAGTTAGTTGTTGGAAATAGTCAAGGTAAATAAATTTAAATATTTGATACACTTGAAAAAATCATACATTCTTTATTTATAAGCAAGGGCCAAGAACTTCTACATTTACTCTAATGATGTGGGACAACCTCCACACTCAGTAATTAATTGATGGATTTGCATATTAGGGTTTGGTTGAATTACCATAGTTTGTCAATACTTATTTGATAATATATATAACAACTTTTTTTTTTTAATCATACATCAAGATTTTTCAAAAGTCTTTGTATCTGTGTATGTGGAGTGGCTCTAATGAAAATCATGTTTTAAATTAAATATTCGACAAGTTCAATTTTCTTTTATCTTAAAATGTGATAAACATGCTGCAAAATAGTATCAACTTTAAAATATTAAATTTATTAACAACAATCTAGATAAATATTTTTAAATTGATTTAAGAGACCAAAATTTATCAAGCCACTTTTGATAACTTGTTAAGTTATCTAGCCACATGTATAAAAATACATGTTTTTTAGCCACTTTGCCAATGATTGGAGAGAGAAATTGAATTTTAAAATATTGCTACATTAATTGTTTTTGGATTTATTATCCATTACCCCACCACCTACCCCACTCCTCCACTTTCTCTCTCATCGGCGACTCTCTCTCCACCGTGCGCCACCACCAACCCGCCATTGTTGCCGATTTCAAGCTTCAAACACCCAGATTTCGGACGCCCCAAGCGGAAAAAAAACCACATTACGTCTACACGATGTCTGGAGAAGAAGAAAACCCGAACCAAGTAAGTTAAACAACATTTTTCAGCGATTTTGGAGCTTCATTTTTCGCATTTTTTCTCTGAAAATTCATTTGATTTTTCGCAATTTTTCGTCGAATACATGTTTTATTATGTGTATAGTATAGAGTTGATTAAATTCATATTTTGTCGATTTATATGCTTAAACATGACTAGAAACAATTTAGGAATGAATTTTTGCTGCTAGAACTGTAGAAAATCGAACAGCCGCCCGCCTTAAGAGACAGATGTCGAGATCTCGACATGGGATGTCGAGATCTCGATATCCGATATCGAGATCTCGATATCCCATGTCGAGATCTCGATATCCATGTCGAGATCTCGACATCCCAGGTCGAGATCTCGACATCAATTTTTAAAAATTCGGGGCTTAATGAAGATGAGATCTCGTTATTAATCTCGATTTTGATATTGAGATCTCGATCAAAATCGAGATTAATAACGAGATCTCGATTTTTTTTTTTAAAATTCTGATTTTAATCTTCAAATAGAAAATATTTGTTTGTAAAAGATTGTAATAAATTTACTACAACCTTGGTTGTTCAAATTAATTGCTCAAAATTAATTAAATGAATAAATAAATGAAATAATGAATATTTCCGAAAATGGAAACAACTTTAATAAAATTGATTTTGTCTTGTAGCCGAAAATAGAAGAGAGAAAAAGACAAAAGTACAAAGTGGCTAGAAAACTTATATTTTTATCCTTGTGGCTATATAACACACCCACTTATTCAAAGTGGTTAGTTATATGTATTCCCACTTGATTTAATCACATCCTAACATAAACTCATCTTGAAACCTATTAATAATCCAATGGATCCAGTTATGGCCGTCGTTATTTTGTGATATAAAAAAATAATGAATTTATGCATAAAATATTAAACGTATGGTGTGCAATTGTCCCAATCAAAAATATTGGGGAGACAAGTTGTACATAATTTCATAAGAGTAGGGAAATTGGCGCACATAACTACAAAATAGATTTGTCGCCTAATAATAATTGCACGGCTTCAAACACATTAATTAATTCTATAAAGTTACAATACATGGCAATAAAGGCCTTAGTCCTATTTTGACTCATCCTCGTTTTATACATTTATAATTTTGGCAAATTCTCAAAAGAGACAATGTGTTTCTTTATTGTAAATGATGTCTCATCATTCTTATTGTGAGACGAATTTAATGAAATAATGTATTTTTTTATTACAAATGATGTATTTCTTTATTGCAAATAATGTAATTTTTTAAAATAAAATTATGTATTTAACTTATTGAAATGATGTATTAAGATCCATCTCACAATAAAAAAAATGGTGAGACCGTCTCTCAGGAGACCAACTCTTATATTTTTAGCTCATTTTTCTAGTTTTAAAGTATAAAAAATAATTTATTAATTCTTGGCTAATTTGAAAAGAGAGTTGTTCGCGTTGAGGTCAAATTTTTTTTTTATTAATTTCGAGTTTATATGATTATCATATACATTTCATTTAGAAAATTTCATTATTTTCTTCATCTCTTTAATTACAAACTCGAAAAGTGAGTTGTACATGGGCAGAAAAGTTAAGGCTATCTTCATTCATACCCTCACCTAAAACTTGACTATTTTGGCAAAAACTTGCGTTAGGCAGGCCTAAATAATTTAGGCGGGTTTTATCCTACCCAAATGAGTTGATCCATCCCAAATAGGGTTTATTAATCCCAATTAAGGTATATTATATGGGTTTGAGCTTGGGTTAATGGATAAAACTCGCCTAAATCATTTAGGCTGCCTAACCCAAGACCTTCCCAACTATTTTTGTTATTCGGTGTATAATATTTAAATAGGAAAGGGTGTTCTCAATATTTTGAAATCTGAATTTGTGATTAATTGATAGCAAGTAAAATAGTTAATCGCTATGCTACGACGAGGGAATAAGATTCAACTAATTTGTTGTTATTTTTTGTTCCAACTAATTAAACTATAGTAAGAAAAATAATGAAATGTGAGCAGATGATAAAGCATTTAAAAGAAGTGTTAAATGCTGCTAATAAATTAGGAGTGTACACGGTCCGGTTTGAAGGTTCAAGTATGGACCAAACTAAATAATACGGTTTGAAAAATTTTCAAACCAAACCGATCAAATTAATTTTTCAAACCAAACCAAATAATACGGTTTCGTTCGGCCGGTTTAACGGTTTGTAATATGACTTTAACAAGCAAAGTCAAAACATTAAAAAAAAATCTATTTTTAACAATAATTTATTTGAGAAATTAAAAAAAAACAAATAATGATTCTCATCGGCAAAGTACAAGACAATAATAATAGAAACAAATAATTTATGACATCAAAATATATTAGTTCATATTTCATTCTCAAACATAATAGTTCGTAAAAGGTCAAATTATTACGATGCGACAATGGTGAAGCCGACCGACGCTTGAATGAAATTGTGAGATTGTCATATTGGATAATTTGGGGTTTATTTTAGATTTCAATAAATAAATAAAAATGTAGGAGAAAATAAAAATTATATGATTTTACACAGTGGGGATTCAAACTTATTCCGAGAAGATAATAAGGGTAAAAGGAGATATGTTTATAAATTAATAAAAATGTAGGAGAAAAAAAATTATATTATGTTGCACACTATAAGATTCAAATTTGTACCTTATAAAATCCAAAATGTAACTTGAACCACTACACTAAATGTACTACATTAATATTTTTAGTACAATATATAATTTAAATATTTATTACAAATATAAACGGTCCGGTCCGGTCCGGTCCAAACGACCGATTTCTCTACTCAAACCATGGACCAAACCAAATAATGCGGTTTGAAATTTACGGTCTGATCGGCCGATTAATTCAATTGTCAAACCGGCCAAATCATTTCGATTTGGCCGGTTTGGATCAAACCGTGTACACCCCTATAATAAAATAAGTGTTAAATGCTGCAAGATCATTGCCGATGCGTTGTTTTTGTTTACAATCGAAACTATTTCCAAGACTACAGAATTGGGGAAAACATGACAAAATGTGAAGTTTTGATGATTGAAATTTGCCAGATATATCAAGAAATTGGGTGGCATTTTGTTCTTACATATCAATCATTGAATTCTAGAAAATATTCTTTTTAATTTTTGTTTTAGGAGTTATTAATAAAGCTGAATCTTTTTTATCTGGATATATCTGACTTTATCGGAAATTATTAAACTTTTATTCAAGTAAAATAACTTTAAATTTGAGAGAGAGAAAAATCGCAATTTTTTTACACTCAACAATAAAATCTTAATTTTACTCAACTTACTCTATACTGATAATAAAATCTTAATTTTACTCAACTTACTCTATACTGATATTCCTTAATTCCCGTATTGAAAAGAAATCGGACAATTATGTATCGAAAAGAAATCGGACAATTGTAACGTGACTGAGAGTAGTAGAAAAGGAAATGTTGGAGCATAATTGGTGGTGACCCTTTTTGGCAGAATGCAATTGGCCAAGATTCACATGTTGCTCAAATATTTATTATTGAAATATTTTCTGCGATCTACACTTTGAGGGAACTCATGGGTCAAAAATAATTTCCTCAATTTTCGTAGAGATTTTGTTTGCCTTGATTTCAACAATTTCCTCAACTTTGTGTTGGAGGACTGTGTGCAATGTATGTAGTCTAGAAAGTAAAACTTTTCAAACTACATGCTCCTTTTATTTAAGATGTATAAATATTTTTTCTTCGTTTTACAATAAATAATATTTGTTCAGTCTCTTCGTTTACATATCTTGATTTATGATATTGCATCACAAATATAATCTAAATCTTGATATAAATGAATAAAACTCAAAAGTCCAATTTCTTTCATTCATGAATTTTCCACGCCAAAATGAGTGTAGATAATAAAACCATACAAACGGTCCACCTCTCCGAGGCTTTGTTTGATCCTTCAAATCCAAAATAAATAGCTCCTTCAAATGTCAGTACATGTGCAAACGTGTATGTATAAATGGTAAGGGCTGTAAATAAATTGAAGTGTTAGTATCGAGTCGATAGAAGCTCGTTCGAGCTCAATTAATTAAGTTCGTTTATTAAATAAGTCAAATTTGAGTTTTATAGTATTCAACTCGTGAGTAAGTTCGTTAGCTAAAATTAGTATGAAATATATAAATATTAAATTTGTGAAATCAATATTCTCATTATTTACGACTAATTGGTATGATAAATCTTTGTATTTAAATGAAGAAATTAAATTTAAGTATGAATTTAATATTATTTTTTTAAAATAATTTCTTCTTTAAAATAATAATGAATATTTAAATATAATTTAAATTTATAAAGTTCGTTTAGGCTCGATTAAGTTAATGAACTTCAAAGTATTCGATAAAAAAGCTCAAAACTTGACTAAAAAATAAACGAACCAAACTTAAATAAGATACTACTCGACTCAATTTGATTAAACCCTAATATAATAGTGAACATTCCTTTTAATTGATAAATCAAGACTTATATGCTATCACATTTATTATATGTACAAGTTAAAATAATAAAATTGTTGTTATCCCGATCATATATACGATTAAATCTCTAAGTAGTCACGTAATAAATTTATCGGTGAACAAGAATATTATCATTTCCATGCATTCATATATGTATAAGTATGTGTATATATGTATCAAAACATCATGATGAAAATATTGAAAAAAAAAGAATGATATAAAATTAATAGATAAGTAGTTGCCGCCGCCCATTTGGCGGCGACCGAGCGTGGTGGTGATATTAACGTACCATTTGACGGCGTAGGTGGTGAAAGACCAAGCTCAACATCAGTGCAGCCTATTCCCAAGTTACCTGAGAAACAAATATGAAGTAAATTACCAAAATAAATGAAAATTTAATTACAAAGGCCAATGCTGGGTTCAATTTCAACATTATTCAAAAATTCAACTTTATAATAACTCAAGATTTTCAAATTTTACGAAAATAGTAAGAAATTATACCAGACTCGTATTTTTTTGTTTTTTTGAAATGTATCTAAACTCATTCATATTTTTCAACAAATTTTTCATCAAATAATGTATTTAAACTTTATATAGTAAATAATGAATTTTTATTTTAGAAAATACTCCATCCGTCCCATTAGATTAGTCCATTTTAGTTTCGACACAGAAACTAATGTTTGTGAGTGTAGTGGAATTAATATTTTATTGATATAAGAAGATTTTTTTCGAAAGGGAACTAATCTGGTGCGACAAACGAAAATGGAAAAAGAGACTAATCTGGCAGGACGGAGGGTGTAATATATAAAAACTTTTTGATAATATGAATCTCACACTCTATAATAAGGGGGGGAGGTGTTCTTACATTTCTTGAAGCAGGGTAAGGCAGTGTTGCCAAGCCAATTGGTGAAATCTTCGTTGCATTGACAGTAATACCCCGCCGTATTATTTACTACGCACGTACCCTCACCACACCATACGAAATTGCAGGCTGCAAATTTAATATTGCAAACGAATATTTTCATTTAAAAAAATTTAAAAAATTATTTATCTGAAATTAGTGACTGAGTGTGTATAGTAATAAGTTATACTCCACAAAAACAATAAATGGACAAACGATTTACGGTTGAAAAGATCGAAAGGTGCAAGCAAAGACGGCGGTGGAGGGGGTGGCGGCGGCGGCGAAGGACTCCCACATGAGAGGTCTATAGTGCCTGCAAGCAAACATTTCACGGTGTCCAAACTCCGATTAGGTTGCCGCTATTTTCATAATTTATAGATACATTGAACAATAGATTTATAAAAAAAAATTAAAATATATATATTAAATTAACATCCGACTTCATTATCTAATTCATTAAGAATGACTATATTTGAGAACATTATAAAGTTATGATAGTCACAAAGAATATATTTTTCAACGAATGATTACAAAGGACGTGCAACTATTGTTTATGGTTATAATTAAATTAAATTGTTCGTGATCTATCATGATCTCTACTCAGTAAAAGCTAGTTTATTAAATGAACCAAATTTATTTATTAAAAAATCCAAAATTGAGCATCACAGTATTGAATTCGTGCGCTCGTGATAAAATTCGTTAGCTAAAATTGGTAAGAAATATAAAATAATTAATTTTATAAAAGTAATATTTTCATAATATAAAAGTACAATAATAATAGAGCTTTCTAGTAATAAGACAAAAAAATTTAAACTTGTGCACGGATATGATATTAATTGAAATAAATAAATTTCTCTTTCAAATCAATTTAAAAAGTTACTTTAGATTCAACTAAAGCTCAATAAAATTCGTTAATTTCAAGGTATTCGATAAAAAAGTTCGAAGTTCAGCTCGATACTAAACGAGTCAAAACTTGAGCACAACACTTAGCTCGATTACACTCATATTGATATCTGACTAAAATACTTGTACTCAACAATATATTACTATTTCTTTTCTAAATAAATAGTAATACTTTGAAATATATTGAACCGAAGAAAAATAAAATAAAAACTTACAATTTGGAATAGCACAAGCGACGAAAACTATGGGATCAAATTTTTTCCAACCATGATTGCACAAGCAATCGTAGCCTGGTAATGTAGCATTAGAGGGCACACATCTACCTTCTCCACAAATCGCTTTATCGCAAGGATCAGCCCCTATGTATAATCAAATCAAATATTTATTAAACTCAAGAGTCCAATGATAGAATTCTCGATCGATTTATGCACAAAATAACTAATGATTGAAATTATGAAATCCTAGTTCTTACCGAGTGTCAGAATGGGAATGCAAACGACTACGAGGAAGAAGAGAAGAAGGAAACCATGGTAGTAGCCTCCCATGATTTTTTAGTGCAGTTGGAGATGGTGGAAACACTCGTACATATACTTAGGTTGACATTGTGTATATAAGCATAGTAATTTACGATTGTCTCTCTCTCTCTCTCTCTCTCTCTCATCATTACAAGAAGGGAATGGGACATGATTAATTGGCGGAGAATGCGATGGGAAGGAAACTCAAATGATAAATCAACAATTTCAGTAGTAATTGAAAGAGACGATTTTTTCCATGATATAATGTGACAAATTCAAAGTACCCGTTGTCTCGTACTCGATCAAATCAAATTTTGAAGTATGAATATTCTTCTCTCATTTTTTATTCCCAAAAAAAAAAAAGAAGAGTAAAAAATAAAGAATTGTACAACAATGTGAGAAGCTTCTCACCAACGCAGAAACAACAAACACATGCGGCAAATCAATCCAGGAAATAAAAGAGTTACAGGGGAAGTGTAGACACACGACCGGACACGTACCGGGAGATGGGGGCTAAGCCGATCCGAACTCGGAGAACCACTTCTCGTGCTTTTCAATATCAGCTGCAGAAACACTAGGCTGAACCTTGCCAATGGCTTCCAAGAAGTCGCACATCGCAATAGGATCTTTTGAAATCTCATCCTTGGGCATGTTCTTGATCTCATCACGTGTCTTTCCGGCTATCTTTCGCCTCATCCCGTTTAACGAAGCATCACGACATACATTTGTCAGATCATCGCCACTGTATCCCTCCGTGCTACGAGCAACTTCATCGATATCTACATCTGGAGCTACCTGATTGCATACACAAATGCATCAAATTGTCATATCCATCTACTTGCAGTGCACCAAGCAGAGTAGACAAGTCAAGATCATTAATGCATTGCATATGTATCTAATATATGCATCGAATCTTGTAACTGCTTCACAGGAGACTGAAGTCCATAAAAATAAGTAAAATTTATACATTACTGACATATCTCTAATGCATCATATTTGGAGACTGTTTTTTTTTTCTCCAACCAACAATAAACATAGGTAATAAATTAACATAGACACATAAATAATCCTGCAAGGCAATAAAAACCTAAAATATAGAGGACTTGCTAAGATCAATAAGTTTTTACCTCCACAGTTTTCAAATTTATCCGTATGAGCTCCTTCCGACTTTCAAAATTTGGTAAAGGGATGTATATTCTTTTCTCCAACCGCCTCCTGCATTTTGATATGGAAAAATCAAATGAGATAAACAGCGGAGTGAGAAACTACAGAACAAGATTTAATTGTAGATGAGGACAGATGCAAGGTCCAAACCTTAATGCCTCATCTATATCCCAAGGAAAGTTTGTAGCCGCTAAAACCATCACAAGCTTGCGCGTACCATCATCGTTGGTTGAGGAAGCATTGACACCATCTACCTGAACTAGAAGCTCAGACTTCACCCTTCTGGATGATTCATGTTCTCCAGAAGCCCTACCAAAATGGAAATGGCTCATATATTAAGGAAAGCAAAACTAAATTATTCATAAGAGTTAACTAACATGAAACCATCACAATTATGACAATGCAGAAGTAAAGACTTTCTTCTCCTACACCAGAAACAGCAACTAGATGATACATTTTACACATCCCAATTCTATTACCAAGCACATTAGCAGCGAAAATACTGATTCACAGACTATGTGAAGTTTTTCTGTCACTAGCAAAACACTTGCGGAATGCTTCTTGTTTAAAGTGTTTTGTGGGAAGGTATTCTCCAAGAAAGAATATTGGTGCAACAGTGTAACCTCAAAAGTGGTGGTGTAACTGGTGCATGTTGTGATGGATAGTGACCCCATATCATTTTGCAACTACATGAGATCTAATTTGGTCGCGAGAATGAAGAAACAGATTTAAACTCGTTCAGGCAATGATTAAACCAAAACTAACAACACATAATGTTTGCATACATATACGGATTTGTAGACTCAAATTCAAACTACACTAAAAGAGTGATTAATAGATTATCGAGATGTCTCTCATCATCACTTGAAAAGAAGTAAATAAGTAATTTTCTTACCCACGAGCATTGCAGAGAGAATCTATCTCATCAATGAATATTGTACTTGGAGCATGAGCTCGTGCAAGATCGAATAAGCACCGAACCATCCTTTCACTTTCTCCACGCCACTTTGAAGCCAAGGTCGCAGAAGAAACATTGAAAAATGTTGTCCCGCACTCAGTTGCAACTGCTTTAGCAAGAAGAGTTTTTCCAGTACCTGGAGGGCCAAACATGAGGACACCTTTCCACGGCCTGCGGATTCCCTGTAAGGCCAAACGTTTTGAATCATATAATAGGGGCACACAGTTTTCTACTCATTATCATTCTTTTAAAGAAACACAGTGGATCTGCTCCATGAACTAAATGAAATGTGAAGTTGAAAAAGAATAGTTAAGCCCAAAGCATTACCTACAATTAGCAACTGAGAAAAAACTAAGCAGTAATTTTTGAAGCTTACTATTAAGAGCTATTCTAGAATCCAGCTACACGTACACATGAATCGTGAACAGACTGAAATTATTAACTTACTTAAAACATTAAGAATATCTAATTAGTTAGCCACGTTATGAACATCAGAGTAGTCGTAGAAGTACATTCATTCATCTTGAACCAATATCTGATACCTGGAAATATTCTGGCATCCACAGAGGAAGCACCACAGCTTCCTCAAGAAGCCTCTTTGCTTCACTTAGCCCAGCCACATCATCCCATCTAACTCCAGGAGAGGAATCCAAGACATCCCTTTCAAGCATAGCTGCCAAGTCAGCATCAGGCCCTTCATATTGTATTTTTTTGGGTTTTCCCTCTTCAGCATCCCCATTCTAAGAATTTTAACAAAATCATCACAGACCACGAACAATATATGGAAGGACAAGACAATGGAAGCAGAACAATCCTCATGATGAGCAAAAATCTTAAACTTAGAAGGGTTTATAACCAGTAATCATAGCACTCACTTTGAACACATAGGAAAAGGCAATCTTCATCGATATCAAGCATCATATGGATATGAGATACAGATGAACCTTCTTAAATGCACATTGAATTGTATAAAGCAAGAAAAAAGAAATTTGAAGAAATAAACTATTCCAAAAGACCACTTAAAACAAACAGATAAATCTTAACACAGATATAAATTCAGAAATTCTCTAGAGAAACGTTTTGCAAAGGACTCTATCAATCCAAGATATATAAAATATAGATGTCCAGATTTCCCAAAAGCAATCTCACTAGAACCAAGAAACAAAAATGACGCACTTGGAACTAATCTATCTACATATTTGTTCAACGGGGTCTTTAGCATAGACAATGAAAAAGTTACTTTTAGAAAGTTAATTATAATCCTATGTAAACATAGTTCTCAGAAGTAATGGACACAAAAAGCTGTTCTACTTGAAAGCCAAGGTCCTACCTATGAGACTTTCATCGGACTTCAAGATAGCTAACATTTAACATACTATTTATCAAATCAGTATGGAACATAGTTACTTCAATTGTAAAACTGGATACGACATGCAACAGCGTAAAAGCTACAACAAAAGTCAATCACCACAAGCAGTACTGTGCAAATTACACCTTGGGCAGATAGCAGCAGAAAGTGCAAACCAAATGACGGAAAAACAAAAAGAGCAGGTGCACGGTGCACCACGTCAAAGCTTAGCATGAAATTAATTTAGTTTCAATAAGATAATAAAAGCAGAGGAGAACTCCAATAGAATTGGCACACTAACTAATGATTTCAAAATAAAAGAATGTCAGCATGTACATGACAATATTATTTTCTTCAAAACCTTTAATCATATAGAAAAAAGCAAGAGGATGAAATTCAAACCCCCCCCCCCCCCCCCCCAAAAAAAAAGACAGTGGCACCAGTTATTCAACAAAAAGTCCTTAATTTGTTCTGAGTCACATCACATGAACATTAAATATAAATCTTTTTCTATCTAGGATATGATGTAATAATCACGGAAATACTTAAATTAACAGAAAGTATGAAGCAGAACCATAACAGCAGTAATAAGAAATAAGCTCGATCAGTAATTAGATGGTTGCTTAAATTACCTACCATAACAGCACAAAAGGGGCCACAGACTTATAAGCCCAAGTTGGAGAGTTCATATTAGCACACATAATAGCTACAACTTCTAGTATTGCGACTTACTAAAGAATCTGGTTTCCCAGAGGTAGACTTTGCAGGACCTTTCTTTCCAGTAGTTGATGCTCGAACTCCGGAGTTGACCTTACTAGAAACACCTGTCCTACCACCTCGTGCAGTAGTTTTTGCTGAACCCCCACGAGCCCAAACTCCATCTTGTGGTGACTTTCTCATTCCCACTTGACCACTTCTTGCAGGTCTCCTGCCCGTAGGATCTCGACTAGGTGGCCTCCACACATCAGGGTCGTCCATAGGGGCACCAGAAGATGTAGGGTACTCATCCAATGGTTGAAACACAAACGACGATTTGGTCGAAATAGGAGGAGAAGCAGGCCGTCTGCCAATATGAACCTCCTTGAATGACCTTTTCTCCGCATCTAACTGCTTGACAACCTCTGTTTCTTCTGAAATGGCTTTTTTTGCATTCATCCATTTCGTACGAAGCAAAGGGTCATCAACTGTATTCATATGCCTAAGAAAAAAATCGATGGGGAGAACAATTTCAAAATAACAAAACTGTAAACAGATGTAAGATTAATTTAAGAAACGAATTCTCCACATAAAACACAAATTCAATAAAGAACTGCAAAATCCACACTTTCTCAATTGTTCTAACTCTCACTTAATTCCACGCGACACCAGAAAAGTTAAACGTACATATACAAAACAAGTAAATCTCTGGGCTAAATTATCAAGAACCGCAATTTGTAGCAGACAGCAAGTGGGGAAGGCGAGATTCAGAAAATAAATGAATAAGCAAACTAAAAAAATGTACTTGTTGATCTGAGCAATGGCGCCGTCAAAGAAAATGATGGCAGTGTCATAGAGTCCCTCCACTGCGTACTCTCTCGCTAATTTCACGTGATCTTGCAATCCCGCAAGAGAAGCACCCACCATTTCTCACTCTCTCTACAAAACGAGTCCAACAGGATTTCCTCAATTAGGGTTTCAAAAGGAAAGGAACACACAAAATCAAAAGTGTAGACGGTGAAGATTTTCAAGTTGGTGGTGTTCACGCCATGGAAATGGAGCGACGGCGACGCTTAAACGGTCGACTGAGAAGAGAGGAAGAATGGGATAATTACAATTCAACCCTTGAATCTAAAGAATTCACAAATTTCTCATTTCTTATTTCTTTTTAAGTCCCTAGTCAAATAATTTTTATTTTTAAGCAACGAAAGGTTGCGTGCTCTTTAATAATAATAAAAAAATGAAAAATAAATTGTTTTCCAATGCAAATTTAATTATAATTAAAATCAAAATATAAATTCTCAATTGAAGATTTTTTTAAAAAAAAATTAAAATTTCTAATGAAGGATTTAGATATTAATATTCAGGATTGTAATTTTATAAGCTTTTATCCTTAAATTGAGGATTTTTTTATTTTTTGAATTGTAATTGAGATTCATCTTTGGAATTCTATGTTGATTATTAAACTAGTTTTTATATTTTTATTTTTTTTAAAAAAAAAGGAAAGCATGAATTATAGACGTGAGGAGGGTATTCGAGTAACTCAATCCATCCGACGTGGCAGAATTGAAATTCTTTGTGAACCAGCCAAATTCAGTTATCACTAAAATCATAGTTTGGTATTCCTCCCGCTTTTTGCAGTTGAAGTTGCAGTGGAGAGGAGACGAGATAACAATGGCGGTGCTGACTGTACTCTCCACGCCCACCAAACCCTCCTTGCCTACGTCATCATCCTCATCTATTCCCCTTTCCGATTATTTTAATAATAATGTATCTACAAATTCCTATTTCTGGCAAAAAACTATTTCCAAATGGACTCCATCTCCCACTATTTCCGCCATTTCGAATCGAAGACCCGAAGCAGCTAAATCAAAGCTACACTTGATGCAACCCTCGAATTCATCTGGTAACTAATTCTATACCTGTTTTTTCCTATTCAATATTTTTTTTTTGCTTGTGGATTTTTAGTTTTTAGAACTGATGTTGTTCGTTCCTGATTAAAGTTGATAACGTCTTGTCAATTTTAGGCGTATCCATGATTCATATTTGATTTCCTTTTCTTTCATAGCCAGTTAACTTGATCACCCAATTGTTAATGGTCAATGATAATAAGCTGTGGATACTGCCATAGAAATTAAATTTCACTTCATTAAATATCCCTATTTTAATCTAGAAAAAGTAGAAGCATCTTTTGTAGATGGCTTAGGGAGAGAAAATGAACCACCCGTTTTTGAATGGGTAGATCGAACCCAGACCTTGCTCGTATTAGCAAGCATTCGATACCACTAAGCTAATGGTGGAGTGATGGATTCGTGCCTCGAAGTAGTGGCTGTGATTATCTTAAAAACTAAGAAGGTTGACTGTTTATTCTATAGAGGAATAAAGAAAAAAAATTCAATGGATAGTTCTGTTTTTGCTCTATCCAGTAATAGGTTGGCTGGTTATTATTTGCTCATCGTTGTTGGGGCTCGTTAATCATAATTGAAGCTTGCTTAGCGCATCAAATGTAAATTACTAAGAATCAATGTTTTATGTTCTGCTATTCTTGACATCATCGTCATTAAATAGAGCTTGTGTTTTTTCAGTCGAGAAGGTGTTTATGGCATTGCCTTTCTTTCTCTTAGTAAGCCTTATATATGATGCAGGGAGTCAGAGATCATGGATAAAAGACACATCTTCTGTTCATGATCAAATTCCTTGTCAAGAAAGGAGTGGAGGCCTATTGCTTTCCGCTCTTCCTTCGACAACAGCCCCGGTTGCAGCTGTGGAAGGCCTATATGAGTTTATCTGTGCAGGTCCTCTCCTGGACAAAGTAGGCTTGAACCCGGATAAGGTGGCTGAATCTATTGACAAGTGGATCTTATGCGGATCGCAGCTCTGCAGATTGTTTCAGCTAAATGAACTGTTTCTAACTGAGCCTCAGAAGATTCGGATCTACCATTACTATATACCAGTCTTTTTATGGTGCGAGCAGGAAATCTCTCTTCACAGTTCTAAGTTCAAAGATGAAGATGAAATCCCCCCATTAGTGGTACATTTCAAATAACTGTTGATTCTATACAAATTCTGTGGATCCTTGGGTCGATTAGATAGTAACTGTTGAGGCTGGCTTCCCTTATAATCTTCTTTCTGTTGATATAGATTGGCTTCAGTGCACCACAAGGCTGTGGCAAAACAACACTCGTATTTGCCCTGGATTTCCTTTTCCAAATTACTGGGAGGTAGATTATGAAATGGTAATATTTGTCAAAAATATGATTCAATCACTATTAGAAGATGGTAAAACTGAACATTTGATTTCAGGAAGACTGCATCTATATCCATAGATGATTTTTATCTGACAGCAGAGGGTCAGGTAAATGTGTTCGTACTTTGTCATTATGATCGTGTTCGGCTTCTCCTTTTGGAAGTACTCTTACTATTGTAAATCTGAAATATCCAACTTAGGGCACTCTGAGGGAAAATAATGCTGGGAATGCGCTTCTGGAGGTGGTTAGAACAATGTATTTCTGTTAATTGTTTTCTTTCACAATACTCTTGTTTGTTTAACATCACATCTTTGACCTTAAGTTTCGTGGAAATGCTGGAAGCCATGATCTTGATTTGTCAGTTGAAACACTGACAGCCCTGCAAAAATTGACTAAAGAAGGTCAGACCTACAGCAGTTCTTATCTTCAATGTAATGATTATAGTATGTTGGCATAATATATGAGTTTCAGGCATAAAATTGAAGCTTCCTCGGTATGACAAGGTAAGCGCATGAAACAAAACTCTTTTTCTCACAATATTTGGGATTTGAAACATTTACTATTGTACTTGTATCTTCCAGTCTGCATATAATGGTCGCGGCGACAGAGGTGACCCTTCAACATGGCCAGAGGTGGAGGGACCTCTATCGGTATGTGGTTCACTTCACATCTACTATTCGATGAAAACATAGGTGCTTTAATTGTTTGTATGAAGTTAATGATCTATCAAATAATTCAAAGTTGCCTATGGTTGTACTCGTATAAATTAAGAAGTTATACACTACTCTATATCATGCTTGTTTGGACGAATGCTAGATCTGATGACTAAAATTGGCTGAATACTGTTATGCTACGAATGTACAAATACGAGGCATTGTTAGCCTTATAATTAGCCATTTTTCCACTATGCTTAGGCTATCCTGTTCGAGGGTTGGATGCTTGGTTTTAAGCCTGTTCCCGTTGAAGTTGTGAAAGCTGTAGATCCACAGGTTTGAGAAGGGGGATGTAGAAAATTTATTCATTATATTAATATGGTAGCCTCTTACCTCACTTTTGAACAAAATCTCGCAGCTGGAAATCGTGAATAAAAACTTAGAAGCCTATTATGATGCATGGCACAAGTTCATCAATTCGTGGATAGTAATCAAGATCCAGGACCCCAGTTATGTTTATCAGTGGCGGCTGCAGGTAAGCTGCAGATGCATCCTTCTTATCTCATCTCTTAAAAAATCTCACTTCTTATAGTCCTCTCTTACAACTTCCTTGGGGTATATCTTCAGGCAGAGATTGCTATGAGGAATGATGGAAAACCAGGAATGTCAGATGAGGAGGTAAACTTGAGTTTTATTCGTCTCTCGATTCGACTGGTTCCATGCTTGGAATACACAGTACTCATCTTGCAGTGTTAAGCAGGTTTTTGATTTCGTTTCAAGATACTTGCCCGCGTACAAAGCATATCTTCCTACTCTCTATGCTGAAGGACCGAGTGGTTCGGACCCAGAGCATTTGCTTGTGGTCGAAATCGACGAGGGCCGGAACCCCATCCTTGCCGGTTAGGCAAATGCCTTGCAGGTTATGCTGAAAACCTGATTTTAGCTTGTGGATGTAAATGAATTAATTTCTGTATGGAACAGTTCCAGTTTTGATGATTCAAGAATAATAGAGGTTACCCTTTGTAACATCTCATCTTCTTTCTGCTAAAATATGCATCTCTCATGAATCAAATTTGTTAAAATCAAGATTCTGGCAATGAATAACAGCTGCTGCAGCATATGTCCAGACATCATTCACATAAATATGAAAAATCATCAAATGACATAATAATTACATAATAATTGAAGGTGAACTCCCTAACTTATTTTTCTATTCAGAGGTCATCTCATAATATTTGGGATCGCTGATATTATTAAGGGTGTAATCGAACCGAGTCGAGTCGAGTAGTGTCGTGTTCAAGTTTGACTTGTTTAGTTTCGAGTCGAGCTTCGAGGTTTTTATCGAATACTTTGATGTTCACGAACGTTATCGAGCTTTAATCGAGCCTAAGCGAAATTTCTAAATTTAGAATATATTTTAAATTTTCATTATTATTTTGAAGAAAAAAGTTATTTATTCCAAAATTAATATCATATTCATGTTCAAATTCTTAAATCTTTCATTATTAGAAAGATTTATCATTATTGTTACTCTTAAATCATGAAAATATTATTTTTATAAAAGTAATTATTTTATATTTCTTACTAATTTTAGCTAACGAGTCTGCTCACGAGCTCACGTGTAATATCCCGGATTTTAATTAAGCGATAATTAGCTTAATTAATTATAAAAATAAAGGGACTATACTATTTTAGTCCTTTAAATATTCGTAACTCAATTTTTGACATCCGTTATAGCACGCATGTCCGTTTCATGCAAACAAAATGCCTATGAGTATTTTTAAGAAACCCTAGGCAACCCTATAAATGAATTTCATGAAGGAAATTCATGCGCGATGAATCGAAAATTCCAGCGTATTTGGAGTACATTAAAATCGACAATTTGCACCCGGGAGCTCCGTTTCTTTCACCGAGCTAGGATATGCTTGAAAATAATTTATGAGAATTATAGAAACAATCGGAATGAGATTCCGATACCCGTGAAATATTTTATAATTTTTCGAACTATTAAGTTCGGGGCGAAAACGGAGAAATTCCAAAAATTGTGGAATTAAACCCACGAGTAGAACTCGTAATTTAGAACATTTTCGTGGATGTCCATTTTTCAAAATGGACAACGAATGTCAAATTAAAAATCCATGAAGGTTGATTATCGTACATATTACATAAAATAACGAATCCGGATCGCGGCCAATCGAGTCGCGCCAAGTGTCACCTTATCCTTTCATCCACTTGACCAACCCACATTTATTGAGGTCTGAAGTGCCGCGCACGATTCCGGAATGAAGAAAACAATTTTTGGATGCAAGCAGCTCAATTATTCATTCTCTCTCTCTCTCGCTCAGCTCCCAACCCCAATTGCAAACCTCGTCGACTTCCTCGACGTTTTCCGACCAATCCACCGAGATTCAGCCTTCGACTATAAAACACCAATTAAAGTACACCGAGAGAGATTTCTAAAGTGTACTCATATGCGCGATTTGGTTGAGAAAAGAGAGAGATACAGCCGTGTTTACAGAGGCTGCTGGTAAGTGCCGCTGTCGTAAAACTGCTTCGTGCCTCCATCTTTATTCGCGTTTTTCATGACGATCGGGAGGGAATCGGACCTCGATTTCAAAATACCAAATGAAGGCCTTGCTTCAAGCTTTCTATAGAATCCATAATCATCCAAATCCATCGAGTATTGAGTGAGATACGGCACCATTTGCAGGGGTTGTTTAACTGCCGACTCCGCAAAAACTGCTTTGTGCCTCCATTTTCATGCGCGATTTTTAGAGGGATCGAGCTGGAATCAGACTACGACTTCTAAAGACCGAAGCAAGATCTTGCTTCAAGGTTTCCACGGACACCAAAATCACGCCGATCCGATGAGTATCGAGAGAGATACAGTGGCATTTACAGGCCTCGCTGGTAAGGTTTTCCGACATCGTAACCTTCGTTGAAACTTCGACCAAACGTTGATGGATCCATGTTTGAGCTGTATATTATTTTTCCTTGTATTTTTAGGAACATTTTGGTAGCCTCGGATCATCGCCATCACCGTCCGATCGCCGAAATCGGCGAGATGAAGCTCACGCAAGGTGAGGGTTTTCTCCACTTTTCTTCATGATGAAGTTCTTCCATTCCCAGCAATTAATCACCGATTAAATCACGTATCTAGCATCTATGATTATTCCTTATCGTGTTTAGACGCTTGGGTGATGTTTTGGGGGCTTGGGATGGCCGGGAAATGGCCGGAGAAGGCTTCATGTCGCGTCTGCGACGAAGGGCAGCAGGGGAAGCTTCTGTGTCGGTCGACACAGAAGCCATATCGGTCGACACAAATCTGTGTCGGTCGATATGGCCTGTGTTGGTCGACACAGACTGCTCTTCCCCCTTTTCATGTCGATTTTTCGACTCTTATTTGATCCGATACTTCATATCTTTGATATTTAAGCTCAAGTATTGTCACAAATGAATATTATACATGTGTTCATACACTTGAACAAGATTTCTAAGATAGTTAAATACTCGAGTCAATATGTCCAATTTGAATACGAAATTGACTGTTTACTAGATAAACAAATTCCAAACTTGATGATTCTTTAACCATGGATTGGTTAACCTATACAAACATGATTAGATGAGTCACATGCACATATTTAGGTACAAATGTGGCATGTTGGGTTGTTGGTTCGTGTCATTCAGTCAGTCGGATAGATTAGTTAGTCATAAGATCCGAGATTTACCTTTAGCGTCAGTTCAAGCACCGATAATGACACGTTAGATGATCCACCTAATTTGTTATATTTTCTTGTGCTATCAATTGAAGGGAACACAGGATGACAAAAACACGAACTTACCTACTTACGCTTAAACATCTGTAAGCTGTCAAGGTGGGGACTATTTTCTGTAAAAATCAAAATGCCTTTTGAGCTATAAGCTTTGTTTTTCTGAAAAGCATGCAAAATGTTTTGTTTTAAATCGATTGTCTATGCCAAACTGTTTTGATTTCATATCTGTTCCTCTGGTCAAACATAGTTGACTAGGGAGATTGGGTTTAACGAGGATAGAACCAGGTTTCGAAGGAATCCTGCGCCAAGACTCTTAAACCCTGGGGGCATTGATCCTCCGTTGTCTCGAGTCAAGCTCAGACTTGGTCAATCAATGGAGTATTAATACCTCCGGAGAAATAAGGTGGGACACACACTGTGTCTTAAATCGATCGGGTCTCAATGCGGTGAGTTCTGAGACCAGTGCACTAAATGATGACAGTGGGTCGAGTGGTTCGGCCATTCCCAATTGTTCATCGTGATTCGGAAGTAGGCCAACTTCCAATCACACCACGGTAAAACAGATATTGATTTCATTTGAGTGAATCTGCATGCAGTGATAAAATGTTTTGGATAAACACGGCAATTGTTTTCTTAAAACCCCGTGGCTTATCTGTGTGTGGCATAGCATTCATATCTATAAATGTACGTTTTCGGGCATGTCTCCACAGGGTACCTTGGTACTCAGCCCCTCGCATTATTTTTAAAATGCGCAGGTTAACAGCAGCAATGCGGATGCGGAAGTGTAGAGGGCATGACTGACGGAGCAAGAACCTTGATCCTGAGATATGCATCTTCATATGCATATCTCCACTGCGTAACTCTCCGCTGCAAGAAACTCTGATCTTATTTCCTTCCCTCATTGCGATCACAAATGAGAACCGAACTACTTATATTGTCATTTATTCGTGCTCTTTGTATACGAGGTTGTTCTACTCGTTACAACTTATGCCTATTCTAGTTTTGTTGTTAAATTCATTGGGTGTGAACCATTATTTCTACTTGTTTGTTCAAGTCTTCCGCTGTTTGAACCACCTAACTCACTGTAGCGCGCCCCTAAGTTGGGAAGGCTAACAGGGGGTGTTACATCACGAGTCGAATACTATGATGCTCAAGTTTGATTTGTTTAATAACCGAACTCGAACGAGCTTTTATCGAATCGAGATCCGAGTAGTTCACGAACAGTTTGGTTCATTTACACCCTTAGATATTATAATACTAGAAATTCAAATTTGGCGTAATAGATGTAATAATATTGTTGGGAAAACTATGTAAAATACTCTAATCTATTGGTCAACTATGAAAAATACTTTATTGTTTCTCCTTCCTTGAATTATACCCTAATGTTTCATTTTATCAATTAAAAATACCCTCAACTATAAAAAATACCCCAATGTTTTCTTTATCACTGAATTATACCTTTCTATTTAGGGATGACAATCGGGCTAACCCGTCGAGTTTCGGGTCAGCCCTATTGGGCTGCGGATTAATCGGTCCGGGTCAAATCAAGCTAAAAATTTTTCGGACTAAAAAATGTTGACCCTAACCCTAACCCGTCGGTTTTCGTGCTAGCCCATCGGGCCAATGAATTTATTAATTATTTTTTATTTTTAATACCTTTTCACTCTTTTAATATATGAAATAATAAAAAATAAATAAAATATTACTTTTCTCTTATAAAAAATACAAAACACATCACAAACTCTTATATAATGATTAATTTAACTATTAAAATATATTATTTTTAATTTTAGCAATATTTAAATATATTTTAAATTCGTAAGTAAATAAACTTAACTATGTATTTGAATACTATTTGAACTAAATACAATTATATAACTTAAAATTTAATTAATATATATGATCTTAAATATCAAAAGTAGATTTCAGTACTATAATTATGATAGATATATTAATAAAAAAAACTAATCGGGCCAACCCATCGGGTTTCGAGCTTCGGGTTATTCGGTCTAAGCCTATTTGGGCTATTTTTTTTTTGAGCTAAAATATTTTGACCCTAACCCGTATTTTAGCTCAGGTTAATCGGGCCAACCCGCGGGTTTCGGGCTAAATTGACATCCCTACTAATATTTGATTTGATGTTAAAATTTTTATGAATCATAAATTAAATAATGTGTGAAATTTCCATTTCTTTGGTATATATGTGGCATATATTGTATTAAAATTTTAACACCGTTAGCGACGTAGGGTATTTTTAATTGACAGAAGCAAACATTAGGGTATAATTCATTGATATGAGAAACTTTGGGATATATTTTATAGTAAAGGGTATTTTTAGTGGGCAAAATGAAATTTTAGGGTATAATTCAAGGAAAAACAAACATTAGGGTATTTTTCATATTTGACCAATATTATAGGGTATTTTTCATAGTTTTCCCTAATATTGTTTGTTGATATTATGAGAAAAAACTGTCGTGGATCCCTCAAAAGATATTTTCTTCAGATGAGGTTCATTCCAACCACTACTTAAAACAGACAAAACAACAAACAACTTCCAAAAACCACACATGTCGGATGTTACAGCCACAATCATTTCGATTGAGAAAAGACATACATCGTGACAAAGACTTTTGCATCAGATTGAGTGAAGCGTAAAAGTTTATGTTAAATTAGGGTTTAATTTACCTAATTAAGTTTGTAATTATAATAAGATAGTCAAAATGATGTGATTTTATTAAGAATTTTCATACACGTTTGAGTTTAATTACAAGTGTACATTCAAGATTGAGTAAACCAAAAGAAAATTTGTTAGATATGCAACATTCAAAATGTGTGCTATGAATGGGAATTTGAGTGAATGAATGAATGCAATTATTATTCAAATTGAGTAAGACCAATTCTAAACGTATGAGAAATCATTTTCTCGAAACAGTAGGGAATAAAAAGTTTGTTAGAAATGATTACATCTGAAGAAATAGCGTCCAGCATCCAAGCATGATTCACAAGAATAGAATATTCGTGGCAACAGCTGCACATATATATAGTGTTGAGAGAAATATATTTTTATTTCACTCAAACAATTCAACGTACAAAACGTGTGTATATAATGAAGAAAAACAAATCTAATCTAGAAAAATATAAAAGATATTCTCTAATTAATTATACAAGATATGAAATTATTTGAATATATTTCAAGACCCCGCAAGCCAGAGGCGGATTTATGTATTCAATTGGGGTACACTTGTACCCCTAAAATTTTATTTTATTGTTATTAAATTTATATATTTATTATTATTTATATATTTATTTATATAAATTTTATATAATGTACTCCCAATTTAATTTTATTCATATATTGTATCCTCAATTTTAATTTTCTGGATCCGCCCCTGCCGCAAGCGAAGACAGAAGTAGTCGAAGCTTGGAACAAAAAATATTCAAACAACTTCCGTGATAAGCTTTTGGTAAATATATCGGCAACCGGATCCTCGGAAGGAACGAACTTGGTCTGCAAACGATTTGAGCTAACAAGCTCTCGCACAAAATGGTAATCAATGTCTATGTGCTTTGGTCGCTTGTGAGAGATGGGGTTTTGTGTCAAGAACAACGCACTTGCATTGTCTGAAAAAATGCATGGCTGGGAATCAAGAGAAACATGTAAGTCAGGAAGAAGATTTACCACCCAAAGAAGTTCGGATGCCGTATTTGCGATGGCACGATACTCAGACTCACAACTAGAACGAGAAACTATTGGTTGCTTATTCGCGCTCCAAGATATAATATTCGGTCCTAGAAAAATAGAGTATCCATATGTGGATCTTCTTGTGTCCGGACAATGAGCCCAATCGGTGTCCAAATAACCAATCAAGGCAATAGAATCGGGTGTAAAGGTGAGACCATAGTGCACAGTTCCTTTCAAGTAGCGAAGCATCCTTTATACGGCCTGAAAATGCTCGATCATGGGAGCTTGCTGAAACTAGCTCAGCGTGTTGACATAATAGGCGAGGTTCGGACGAGTGATGGTCAGATATTGCAACGCACCAAGAAACGACCTGTAGAGCGTTGGATTTCTGAAAGAGGGACCAACATTGGCGAAGGTAACTGCGGGAGGAAGCGGCGTAGATATCGGTTTAGCATGAATCATGTCAGCTCTTTTTAGAATGTCGAGAGCATATTTTGTCTGAGTAAGGAGCAGTTTATGTTCTGAATATGAAGCTTCAAGGCCAAGGAAATAACATAATTTTTCAAGGTTCTTCGTAGAAAATTCTAAATTCAAACGAGACATAAGAACCGAGATTGTAGTGGCATTATTACCAGTGATAATGATGCCGTCGACATAAACGAGCAACTAAATGAGTACATGATTCTGACGCAACACAAAGAGAGACGTATATCCGCAGAACTGCAGAGAAAACCCAAGGACAATAAGAATTGTCGGAATCGCTGGTACCAAGCTAAGGGAGCTTAGCGAAGACCATAGATCGCTTTCTAAGACGACAAACATGAGACGAATGTCATGGATCAATGAAGCCCGGGGGTTGTTCCATGAATACCGGCGTGGACAAAACCCCATTTAAGAATGCATTCTTGACGTTGAGTTGATGCAGTGACCAAGAATTCATAACGACAATAGATAGGACAATACAAACAGTGGAAGCTTTGACGACGGGATTGAAGGTGTGAGTGAAATCGAACCGAGGGACTTGGCTAAACCCTTGTGCCACCAGCCTCACCTTATAGCGGTCAACTGAGCCATCAGCTAATAATTTGGTGCGATACACCCATTTCGAACCAACCACATTGATATTTTGCGGCTGTGGAACCAAAACCCAAGTTTGATTCGAGAGAAGGGCAGTCATTTCATCACGCATAGTTGCCGTCCATCCGGGAACCTTGAGCACGGATTTTATACCGCGTGGTTCTGGAAAAGATGTAGAGACGGAGTATATAGAAACCAAGTTAATATCAACCGGATAACGGGGTTTGAAAATACCCGATTCTAGCAAAGCTGTAGAGACAGAGTATATAGAAACCAAGTCAAACATGTTGTCAAGAGCGGAAGCATCATTAGATATGTGAGCGGATGTGCTAGTGTCTAAATACCAATCCGATACCGAGGCATGAGAGATAGAGTAGTTGGCCAAAAAAGCATCAGTTAGTTGAGCAATATGCAAGGGTCGCGAATTGCGATCAAAAGACCTATCAAAGTGTTTCGGACAGTCGAACGCATCGTGGTCTGTCTGACAACAAATATAGCACCATGGTTGACGACGTTTCTTGTTTCCATCGAGTGATTTACCTTGACTGCGGGACTGATTTGACCTGTATCCGGAATCACGAGATTTTGACGACGCATGAAAAGCCACTGTGGGAGTAGCAGCTGCGGAATCGGAGGATTTGAGGAAGAGCTCATGACTAAGGGCTCGGGCGAGAAGGGTTTCGAACTCTGGTAGAGGCTCTTGAGCCATTTGAGCGGCAATAAAAATTGAAAACATCAGACTCAAACCCCGCAGAAACTAGTAGGATTTGTCTGAAGCATCTATCGAGCGGCCGATGGCGGAGAGTTGGTCGCGTAAACTCTTGAAGCGTCGGCCAAAATCAGTGACAAAAAAGATCGCCTTGCTTCATGGATAACAAGTAATCTTTGAGGCTTAGTTTCTGAGCCTTCAAGCGATGAATGTAGGAGCGTGATAGAGCGTCCCAAACTTCATGGGAGGTAGAACAATCGATAATAACCGCCATGGATTCTTCTATTAACGTCAAAACGAGAAACAACTTAATAAGTTGATCACAAGAATACCACTTTGAGTATTATGGATTAATAGAAGGGACGCCGGCCAGAGAAGTAAGCGTACGTGTTGGAGCAGAAATTGAACCATCAATATAGGGCATGAAGTTTTGCGTGATAAGTGGAGGCTCGATTTGAGTGTGCCACAGCATGTAATTGGCGGAGGTTAGTTTGGTGTTCATCATGTGAGTCGATGGTGGAGAGAGAAAGGGTGGGGAGACGCCAGTGTCGACTTGCGCGGCCATGAGAGATCGCCGTTAATGGAGGAAACGTGAACTAGGGTTTGGCCAATATTTGGTTCTAACTAATTATACAAAATATGAGATTATTTGAATATATCTCAAGAGTGTGGGTGAGAGAGATCTTCAAGATTTAAAAAGCAATAAATATATCAACCCTATTGATTCACAGAGTTAATCAAGAATAACATTTACCAGAAAAGAAAAGAAAAAGTTGTGATTTAGGTAGGATTAATCCAAAATAGAAAATTTCTTACAAAATTGACTTGAAAAAATAAGAATATCTCACCATTAAAAAGTGGTTGGTATCATTGTCACTATATTTAACGAGCTCAGCTAGCAGCTAGCATGGCAAAAATCCAGCAGTGAACATTAAATTCATTCAAACATGGGCTGATATTTAGGACCTGTCTCAATCTCAATATAAGAGAGAAAAAATGAAGTGGCAACCATGTGCTCACATGACCCATCTGTCACGTGAATTTTATGCACATGACCAAAATTCTTCATATCCAGATCATTGTATACAATAATGGGCCACTTTTTGGTATGCATAAATGGAGGTCTCTGTTTTCTGAGAAAAAACTCAGGGATACAGAGCTCATTTTCACCCCAACCAAAAACACACAAAATGTGACACAGTGGGACAAATCTTTACCTCAACAAACACAACAAACATCAATCAAACACAATTACATCCATCACACTGCTCTCCTCTTCTTCTGATCAATCTAAAGAAATCTTGGTTTTGTACACCAGCAACCAATATAGCAAACAATAAAGGAAGGAGATCACCTGACCTGACCTGACTTGGCATAATCTAGAACACCACAACGAAATCGAGCAATCCAGAGCTCATTGGGCCTTTTGATACTCCTCCAACTCAGCCACCCACACATCACCAAACTCACAATCCTTCCACTCCTCAAACCAAGGTCCACCAAGTGTGTAATGTATGGCCTTAGGGAAGGTTGTCTCATCACCCTCAACAACCTCATTGTGTCCCACAAGAAAATTCCACACAAATGGGATCTCCCCAATCTCATCATCATTCAGCCACTGAAACCTATGGAGAAACGCCCCCGTCTCCTTGTTCACCACCTCTGGAGTTAAGCTCTTGTTCTTGGGGTTCCCGCAGTTGTACAGCACCATGGAAGACCAGTTCTTCCTAGGGTACGCTGTCTGCACAGCTCCATCCATTTTCGTGGTCTCTTTAGGAGTATAGTCATGCTGCACGCACATTATAGCATACTTATCATCTATCAAATCAACCAGCTTCTTGATATCATCCAGGTACAAGAAATCGCAATCCACAAACATGGCCCAGCCCTCATAATTCGCAAGATATGGCGTCAAGAAACGCGAGAATGAGAACTCTGTGCTCTCCAACTTCCCCCTCTCACGCCAATAAACGCCCATTTCACGCAACTCCGATTGCTTAACAGGGTACACCTCAATTGGGATCGAAGCTCTCTTCAACAGAGAATAACGGCACACCTCATACGCAATATCTTCCCTAGGATCATACCCTATGAAGATCTTGAAACTCCTCACGTTCCCATTTCGATGAGTCTCACCGCCATTGCTCAGACTCTCCGAAACGGGATCAAGATTCTTCACCTCGACGCCCGCCATGAGTTTCGGCTCAGAAACTTCCAAACCTGCAGCGAGAAAAAAAGAAAGAAGGCACTCAATTATTTCAAGAAAACAAGCAAGATGGCATCTTTTTTATCGTACAAACAACTGTAAAGCACGAAATGTACCTAGTTGAACAGATATGGGGATGGGAAATGAGTAGCTGAAAAGAGCAGATTTATAATGACGAGGGTAATGAACGAGTCAAAACTGCAATGCGACAGAGAACAGTGAAGAGGGTAATCTTGGGGCAGAGCGACGTCGTTTTCATAGTTTTTGGGTGGTAAAAGTACGGCGGTGAAGGGGTTATAAGAGATAGCGCGTTTCAGCGTTTCTTCACCACAAATGGGTGTCGGTCAGTGCAGGGATTACCTGCCCAGATTTTTGGAGTTTTGTTCTAATTCAATCCACGTTCATTTCGTGACTCTTGATTGCCAGATAATAAAACTAGATTTTTTAGCACAAAATATTGTCATTGAATTGACGTTTTATTTCTTCTGCTTTTTTAGTATGTGGATGTTTACACTAAAAAAAAGATTCATGATAGAGATATTGTCTCTTTTTTAAAAAAATTAAAAAAAAAAAATTCACCACCCTAAAGTGATTTGATGAAGAAACTAGCGTCTCTAAAACCATCATTACAAAATGTTGAAATTAAAGATTCTAAAAATAAAATCTACAAGGACTTATGGTAATTGAGTGCATGTAAAAACAAGATAATTTAGATACTAACATATCAACCAGGGCCATTGAGGATTTATTTATTATCTGTATTATATTATATTTATCTATATTACATGCTAATTAAGAGCAGCCATCTACTATTGTACAATTACTGTAGGTGACGCCTAAAATATCATCCACATACAACCAACTCAATATAAAAAAAAATGTCACATTATTGCTCTAAAATAGTAGAAAAATAAAATGGCCACATCAATTACTTGAAAAAACAAAAGCACACAGTGTCAATCTTTTTCTGCATACTTTCTCGCATCAATATTTTTCAAATTTAAAAATTAGAACTGCTAAACCATACATCAATAAGTAATAACCCAGCCTTATCAACAATTATAATTTTTAAGGTTTAACATTTGTTAAAATATAGTTTATATGTTAGACATGAGTAACATTTTTAACCACTCTATAAGAATTTGACTATGAAAACTTTTTTTAATGTTGGATTATATTTATAAAAATTCCCCTCAACACAAATAATTAATTTGTTGGTCCCGAAATCAGAGTATAAATGTAAGCAACAGAAGTTTTAAATGAATCCTACACTTGTTGAAAACTAACTTCAAGACTCAATTTTCAGTTTCAGTAAAACTCAGTTTTAGGCCTAAAGTAAGTTTAAGTTTAATTTAAGTTTTCAATTATACACTTCAATACTTAGACAAGTATTGAAGGTTTCAAACAAATACGAAAACATAATATGCAAAAACTTAAAGAAATCAGTAAATGACGCAGAATATTATAGTGGTTCGGAATCAAAGTCCTACATCCCTCTTCGAAAATTAATCTGGAATTCACTAAGTCACATAATACAAGTTTTCACGATCTATGCTAGCCCGTCGAAAACTTCCGTCCTTCGATTTGCTAGGTCACTCACCCAAAACTCTGATATGCTCTTTCTTCAGAACTGAAGTGAGGACGCACCCCGCAGCCTTCAATCTAGATGTTGGATGTTTACTGTTCTTCCCAGAACTTCAATAGGTTGGCAACGCCCGTGAGAATTAGTATTCCAGAGTAGAATACTAACTCCTGTGATAATTACTTGAAAAGTAATAATCACCAAGAGATAGCTTAAACTAGAAAGCTTCAACATCGTGCCCTTAGACAGATGCACGGAAGGAATAGCCTTAGTCAAAAGACTTAAGCCTCGTGTTCAGATAACACGGAGTTTTAGAGAGCTTTTAGCTTTTCAGTTCGACAGAGTTTTGGCTATGTTTTTCGCGTGATTCAGGTAGGTTCTTCTATCGAAGTGTTTGAATATTTATAGGCTGGGTCGGACGACAATTCGAATTTATGCCCGTTAAACTTATTGATCCAACCGTTAGAGACAAAGATTGGGTCGTCCAATCATAGCCCATTCTTCTGGTCTGCTCTGCTCTGTTCTGCCGTCTGCTTTTGACTTTTGGCAATGTACTTTCTACCTGCTCTTGTCAGACTAAGTTTCAGTCTGAGGAATCTTAAGTTTAAGTTTCCTCGTACTAACTTTTTGAATAACACTTTAAGGAATCTTGAACATATCTTCGAGTTCCACTTCGGGTTCCTTTGTGTCTTCTTGCTTTTCACGTGCTCTTGGATTCTAAAACTGAAACTCAGATTCTACAAACTCGGTTTTAAGTTTCTACTTAAATGGCATCACAGTGAAACTGCAAACTGAAATCCTCCAGATTTGAAGTTTTGAGTTTCTGCTCTCCTTGGGTGAAAACCCAGTTTCCAGAAACGCAACTGAGTTTCTAAATAATTCAAGTTTCTTTAGATCTTCAAACTTATATTCTAAAACTTGATCTCCGGACTTCTCAAGCTTTAGCATCTCTGATTTCTTTTTTAGAGATTAAAAACTCTGCCTGCTCGATCTTCAGCTTTAATTTCTAGTCTATTACAACTCTATACAAGATCAGTTACATGTACGAACATGCTAGAAACCTAGAAGCTGAATTTTGACACACCAAACATCAAATAAGGGAATAAATTGAAATTCAATTTCTAAATGTATGATTTTGGTCGATTAATAACACATCATCCATATATTCTATACTATAATAATCTTTCAAAAAGATGAATGTATTTAAATCATAATCCACCCAAATGTCTCAATTGAAGTTGAATTAATAATTTATTATACACAAACAATGCTTTTATATCACTTATGCCCTGAACTGAGACACATGATCCTTGAATTATTCACATACAATTTTTTTAAAAAATTAAATCATATATCTATATTCTTTTAGAATTATGAATTGGGCTATGTGGACACAGTCCATAATAACCTAGTACAAATAAGATGAGATTAATAAATTAAGTTTAACTAGATTCAATGAGTTTGTATTGATTTTTTTTTCAAATTCATAATCACGCGGCCACACTCATCAAATCTAAAGTATATTCCATCTCATCCCAAAATTTTAAAAAAATAGTGCTTAACTTCAACCAAAATTTAGAAGATTATTTTTGTAGAGCTATAATTAAAATACTCATTTGTGAACTTGAGATTGGATGATTAATTTTTCTAAAAGAAATGGAGGGAAATATGATATAATTAAGTTTTATTGAGTGCATAATTATTCATTTTATTAGTACTGTAAGTTATGAATTAATTCAATAGTATATTTCTTTAAGGTAGGCCATGAACATAAATCATAATTAAGAGTGTATACGGTCTAAATTGACAGGTTTAAGGAATGAAGTATTGACCAAATTAATATGCAAAGACATTCAATAAGTCTAAACAATATACTTACTCAAAAAAAAAAAAACTCTTATTAATTGCATGTTATCAGTAAACTCCAAAAATTATATATATGTAGTTCATATTTCATTTCTAAAACAGTAGTGCCTACAATCTGTACAAGCAAATTTCAAACAAGGATTGCCAAGATTAATTAACTTCTTCATCAACTACTTGATGATGCTTGAGACCCCTGTGAATATATGGTCTCAGGAGCTGCATGAATCCATATACATTCAAAAAATAATGATAATAATAATAAGAAGAAGAAACCTAAATTTGTAAAGAAAAACTGAAACATAAATAGGGGTAATTAATACATCATACCTAATTGGATTGCCTCGGAGCTTTTCATCAACCTCAACCTCTTACATGATTCCACAAACATTCTGTTGAAATAGTTAAATACACAACCTAATTTAGAACAAAATGAATGATCCCAACAAACAATTACATACTAATTAATATTGATAGGGAATTTTACCTCCAAGGAACATCTCCAACCAACATCCAGTCTCCATCTTTGTCCTCATAAGTTGGCACATATTTTGTGCCATTTGCAGAGTCCATCATCTTCCTCTCATTCCCAACTTCACCTGGAAACCAATAAAGTTGGGTTCATATTTTAAGGTAGAAGAAGCCCTTTTTTAATAAATTTGAAATGAGAGATTAAATGCTTACATGTGGTTAAGCATGCAAACATATCCTCAAATGCAGCCAATAATTCTTGGTAGCTATTGTAGATTTCAAGATCAATTTTCCTGAGGTATGGAGCTCCATCCACAGCCACCTTCACAAATTTGCTACTGCCTTTCATCATCTTCTTTCTGTTTGATCTTACTGGTGGCCATCCCACAACCCTACCCCTATATATACATACATATATGATAATAATTAATCAGTAGTCATATATGCAATATAATGATATACACAACAAAAAGTAACTGAGAAAATGCTTTATATTCTCTTGGTTTTCGTATGATATGTAGCATGAAAAGTAACTAAGTCAAAACTAAATAAGTATACTTAAAACTAAGAATAATTCAAACTTAATCAATGATTAATTAGCTGAAAACTAAGAACTAAATTAAACTAATTATTGAAAGTCTAAAACTGGAAATAATTATTATATGACGAAACAGTAAACCATGATATATGATTATCAAGTGAAAACTAGATCTAAAATCACAAATCACAAATCCCATCGGTAAGATAATCAACACTAGTTAGTAGCTACTAATTAGTAACTAAAATCTAAAATTACAGTTAAAAAAACTATAATAAACATGTAGAAAAATCGCATAAGGTTTTAATGTAATTGGAAAAAATCGATGGAATAGAGTTAGTGAATGAGAAATACAGTAAGTGTAGTAAAATAATGGGTGAAGAAATTGACTCTTGTCTGCATGGCATGTTTAAATATTAATCATTAATTTTTTTAGATTTATTACTGGATTTTTTTTACATGATCTCTCGTACATATATAGATAACCGACTATATTTTAAAAGTTCAAAAGCGCCTAAAACTGAGTTCGTGCGGTGTTGTCGCCGTGCAATTGTCATATTCGATGGACTAATATAAGCCAAGGTGCTTATTATATTTACTATATTATACCTGTATTAAAAATAATCGATGCCAAAAATCTCATAATTTGCTAAATGAGTAAAACCGATAAATAATTTCCATTTTCTTTTTACTTAATTGTGTATCAACATACTAAAGAGACTATTGTAATAATTGATCTATAGCAGGATATTAATTAATCAACTGAAATCGATGCATAAATTGAAGAATTAACCTACTCTGGAGGAGAAGACTGTATTACGATGCTGGATTCATCTTCGGAAATGTTCGCCCGGTTCAAATCCACCGCCTCTGCAAAGCCTCGCTTCGACGCTCCTCCGCCGCCGGGGAGAGCGAGGCTGAGTTCCGTCTTGAGGCCGCCGGAACACTCCGACTCCGGCCGATCATTTCCATCGACGATGGACATGATTTTCTGGTAGTTGGAGTTTCTAAGTTGGTGAGCGCAGTGATGAGTAGAAATTGTGTTGGGTTGTCGTTGCGTTTGTGACTCGAAAAATATGTACGACTCAAACGCCTTCATTTAATATACAAAGAGGAGGGAAGAGAACGGCATCGTTTTTGGTGGACCAGTCAGGTTTAGACGCGTGTAATGAACAACAATTTGTGGCCAATCCACCTCTTGAGGTTTTATGAAATTAATCCGTGTTCAAAACATATTTTAGTTTCTAAAATACATTATAAATTAGTTTTGCTTCAAATTTATGATCAGCAAATATTCGACTATAGAAAATTGATGTTTCAAACCGTATGAGTATTAGTTATAAATCTTGTACTCCCTCTGTCCCGTCATATTAGGACGGAGCAGAATGCACAAAAACCAAGAGTTGTTAGTTAGATATAATTAATATTTTATTTATAAGTGTAAAAAAATTTATATTTTTATGAAATGAGACGGAAGGAGTATGATTTTGAAACACTTAACTTTTCGTCATCCGGTAAGTTGCGTCAACTTTTCTTCATCTAAAATTTACTTTCATCACAAATTTGAAACAAAATCGATAATATATATAAAAAATATTTTTTATAATAATTTGTAATATATTTATAAAAATTAAAATAATTCAAAATATAATTGATACTTTAACCTATTAAAATTTATTTATGAGAATTAAATAGTTCACACCTCACCACATGATGTCATTAATGGTTTCCATACCTAATGAATGAAGTAGTGAATTAGCCGGCTATGCTTATATATATATTGAATATCCAACCATCATCATATTTCTATATACAAAAAGACTATTGCGAGATATTATGTGAATATATATTATTACCAATACCATGTGTAATGTGTTGAGATGATTAATTAGAATTAAAAGGTAGTAGATGAAAAATGAAGTGTGCGAAATGACCCACATGTCGAATGTTGAACCAATTTCATGATTGAATTCGGGTCGGCATGTGACCCTGTTGCTTTGTCGGGTTCTCTCATAACCCAGACACGTGGCTGTTCATTTTAAGTTTCACCGCTGATTTTTTTTTTTAACTATCACAGTTAAAGACTTTCCTTGCCCGGGGTTGCGGGTCTCCTTGGTTCTCCTTTATGTAGTAGTGCTGAATTTTTTTTAGGTCAAGTAGATAAACATACTTTAAAATTCAAACTAGGCATAATTTTTCAAATATTATTATTTTGTAATTAAATATTGAAACTATACAAATAGCTAGAGAAGCAATTTTTTTCTTCGAGATTTTGTGTTATTAAATAAATGGAAGGTCTTAGGTTAGGCACGCTTAAACGATTTAGGCGGGTTTTATTCATTAATCCAACTCAAACTCATCTAATATATCCTAATTGGGGATTGATAAACCTATATTGGATGGGTGAACTTATTTAGATATGAATAAAACCTGCTTAAACCGTTTAGGCGTGCCTAACGCAAATTTTTGCCTTAAATAAATACCATATGGATTTGTAAATAATGCTATTTGAGATTTTGGAATTTCCACATTTCTTATGTTTTTCGATTTTTTTTCACATATGATTTTAAAAGATTTTGACAGAATTTCTTATGTTTTCCCCAAACAATATCATTTAGAAATACAAATGCTATTTTATCTAATGATACAAATGTCGACAAATTTAGTCAACTTTCTGACCAAAAAAAAAATGTAATCCTATATTTACATAATTTAGAATAATCTAGTTATTTAATTGATAGCTTGTATAAATTTGAAAAAAATAAATAATTTGGAATATATTTCTATATTTGACAATTTTTTCTTATTTGACTACACTGGTTAAATAAAAATGTATATTTTGTCCCCTGTTTGAGGTGCAATGGTGAAACCACCTATTTTGAACCAAAAGGTAATATGTTCAAGCTTCTTTAGGAATATCTGAATGTATAAATTTAAATGAATATATTATATTTTTTTTAAAAAATGTGTACCTCTATTATTCGAAATTATTATCAATTGATTAAAAGATTTCTCAAAGCTATATATCTTTAGCAGCTAGTAAGATACTCAACTCTTGAATACTTTAAGGATTGATTATAAATTCATCAAGATCAATGTAATTTAGTCAATTTGGAACTTAGAAACTTAGTCGATTGACTCAGAAAAATAGCAAATCAATAAACAGAAGCAGCGGTTTACAACGCACATAGTTTAGATAAAGTGTAGCTAAAAAAATACACCGTAATTATGCGTGAGGTGAAGATTCAATGTACCCTACCAAATTAGGGGCTGTTTGTTTGCGAAGGAAATAAAAGAATGGAGTGTTGTTTAAACATTGCGTGAAATCGACACGTTTGCCGCCTGACATATATGCATGCATGCATTGAAAAAAATTCCAAACATTGTAAGGAGACATCCCCAATTCATTTTCTTTGAAAAAAAAAAATATTTTCTTGATCAATCGTTAATTGATTATATTCTAATCACGATGTCCGAGATTAATTTTGGGCTTAAGTTTAATTTATGGCATGCATTTGAGTAATTAAGCTCGTTCAACGAATTTGAACTAGGCTTGCCAACTCATCTGGCTCTTTAATTTGTAATTAATATATATACGATCTGATGTGATAGCATAATATTGGTAATAAGATCAATTCTAATTTTTAAAAATACTTATAGTTTATGTTTACATTACTAATCATGAGCACATTAATACGTGCTCATTCCCTTTTACTTGTTTCTAGACTTAAAAACTCTGAATATCCTGCTGTAAATAAAATTCTAAAAGTTGGATTATATAATCCTAAATTCTTAATCCAGTCTAAAAAATCATATGTTTGCCTCATTACATTGATCTTGGCTTTCTGTGCCTAGGAGTAATATTTTGTTGCTTTATTACGATAAATAAAACTTTTAGAATGTTTTGAATAAATATACATCTAATTAATCATTTATAAGATTTTGATTGAAAATTATTTTGGTGTAATAATTCTCTATTTTATAATATTGCTATATTTAACTTGTTAAATATAATAAAAAATGAAACTGAGCAGTCTAAAATTTGTCTAGGCTCCAACTAAAGAATACAAAAACCAGATCTTGCATTCTTACTCAAACACCAGATTAACGAACAGTTTTTGCAATCTTATAATTTTAACTGGTCAGGCAATTCTTAATTAAGAATATAAAGGGGTAACAAAATATTATAGCAAATAGAGAAAAATGAGAATGATTTTTTGTTTTGTAGTACTACTAAGTGGGAAAATTCAATGAACAGAGACTTTGTTGTGTATATATGCACCACACACACGTGAACGAGGAAACCAAGACTTTGAAAATTAAGAAACAAGAATGTAATAAACAAATTAAAGTATATTTATGTATAATAATCAAAATTAAATTAAAGAGCTAGCCTTTAAATTATACGTATCCTTGTGTGGTTCATGCACCAGCATATCAATCTAAATTCAATTTGATCAAATTTATTTGGAGATGATATCAAACGTTAATGGTCAAGGCCCACTTCTAAACCTAATTACACATTTTTATATTTTATAAGAAGTCTTTAATTAATTTTCAACTTTATCTTGATTCAGTACCTATCGGATAGAGATAGAGGATGAGGAAAAACAGAAGTTTTACGTAGTACTTTTGATCGAAAAATCAATCAGATCTATTTCATATACTGTGGGCGAATGTTAGCAAGATAAATGAAAAATTGTAAGGGTAATTAGGAACGAAAAATAATAAATACAAATAGAGTAATTGCATGTAACAGTATATTCAATATCTTATTTATAAGGAAGAGACACTATTTCGAAATAATCTCAACTACTGAAACAGCTTGAAGCATCCATTGACTCCAAATGGCTTGTTGATCGGGCATGCTAGTTAGTGTCGAGCTGGATACACCCTTTGGGCCAAAACGATGTCTCAAAATTAGGGATGTCAATAAAGCCCGAAACCGATGGATCGGCCCGAAACCGATGGGCTAAAATGCGGGTTAGGGTAAGAAATTTCCAACCCGAAATTATTTTTAACCGAACGGGTTGGACCCGACGGGTTGGCGGCCCGAACGGGCTGAGCCCGGTGGGTTGTGGGTCGGCCCGTAGGTCCGGCAATATATAATAATTTATTATTTATTATTTCTAATATTATTAATATCCTATATACCCATTAATTACATACCTAATTCCCTAGACCTAATTTTTCATCACACAAAATCTCATCAATCTCTCCCAATGACGTAGTCCTTTACCTTAAAATCGAAAAATCTCTCATTTCTTCCTCTTTCACTGTCTTCCACTCGTCACTCTCCTAATTAGCGTACCTACTCATTTCTTCCTTTCAAGAACCTTTAGCCACTCGTTGTTATGTTCACCCAAGTGAAAGCTATATTTAATTTTTTAATCATTATTTTATCATTTTATACGTTGAGAAATGTACTTCTATTACTTAAATTAGTTGGTATATAAGGATTGATGTTTTTTTTTTCTTTTCAAACTATGATTATCCACTTATCACTATTTTTTTGCAAATATATTGTTATTTGATGTCTTTTATTTATGTTGGTTCATCATTTTATTTTTTTTATTTTGTTTTGGGGGTTGTTAAAATATTTTAAGAAAATCTTTACAAAAATAAACTCGTAAATATTGTCAACCCGACGGGTCAGCCCGAAAACCGGTGGGTTAGGGTTAGGTTCAAGAATTTTTAGCCCGATAAAAATTCAGCCCGATTCATCCCGGACCGAATAGCCCGCAGCCCGATAGGGTTAGCCCGAAACCCGACGGGTTAGCCCGATTGACATCCCTACTCAAAATAATGTGAACCCAGATTAAGAAATTTCTCTTCGCCAAAGCAATTAATTATCTAGTTGGATTTCAATTAGTTTTTTTTTTAATGGGCTTGAGTTTTTGGGATCGAAATAGGCTTTCCACTTTATGTTGGGCACAATAATAATAACAATAACTATTCTCATTGGTTATGTCACGCCCCCAAAATGGACATATGCGACAGATCCACGTGCGAATAATGCATGCTAAAGGTTTTAAACAATTAAAAACATTATGACAACAATGAACTTGAAATAGTTTAGAAATTTTTTGAATTCAAATATAGATGATGAATTAAAATGGCGGAAGTGACTTGTGTGAAAATGAATTAAATAAGCTTTAAATATGCTTCATTGAATTTGAAATAAATAAATCTTGATATGAATAATGGTTGAAGTATAATGGGAACAAAATGAAAGATTCATTAGCACAAGTGGAGAGCAACAAGACATGTACATGCTCGAAAGGGAACATAAAAAAGTTTCAAATAATGACCTCCACACGGGTCTTACGCCAAATACAATTTGGGGCAATAAACACAAGTTCGAAATGAAAGAGACAAAATTGGGCCTATGTATGGAGACATAGCCGGCAGTAGCCCGCAGCTCATGTACCGAAACATTAACAAAGGTCATGAATAACATGCTAAGAATATATATATAGTCAACTCAATAGGAACCCAAATTTATCAACAAAATAGGAAACGAGAAATAACATTTGGCTCACGCTCAATCAATACGTAAAAGGGGTTTCAATTAAGACATGCCTTAAAGTAACAATTTCAAATGACAAACAAATAATGAATTCTCAAAATAACTTTACATTTTTCAATAAAATTTCACAATTATCACCACGACCATCCCCTTTACCACAATGCCACCGCCACACCTCGTCACCCATGACCTGTATGTGGGGAAAAACACACATGGGCTGAGTACTCTGCGTAGCCAGTGTTCACGGTGTCCCAAAAATAGATTATGTATATAGTAGTATGGAAATGCACCGTATCACACATGCATAACACAAGGGTTTTATTGAAATGAACTTGTGAATGCACAAAACAACTTACATCACAAGGGCATGCCCACTCATTTTTATGTCACCAACACAATTATCATTCTCCATCAATCACATCGCCAACATATATATCACCTCATCACATAATTCACATATGGGGTAAGATGGGAGTGGCCGCTCACCGTCCACCCGGTAAGGAGATCCGAGTCCTTACCCAATCAGTAGGCTTTCACACAACCTCTGGGCTAATGCATTAGTCTTATATATATACCACGGGGGTAGCTAATCCCCGATCCAGCACATCTCCAATATCATTCATCATCATCATGAACAACAATAACAACAACATCAATATCAATTGCAAATGTGCCAAAACATTTATACGGTGCTCCATAGTTTCAAATAAAAACGTTTTCATTTTTATTTGAAAACATTTGCAAAAATATTTTGTAAGATAAAGTAGTGTCCGCCTTAGTTTTGAAGAGGTGTTTGGTTTACTTGTTGCCACTAGTTGACGCTTCCTTTTGACAATCACCAACACCTAAATTGTTTAACATTTAATTACTAGGTGTGTTCATTTTACTTCATGCATGCTACATATGTATAATCCACACATCAAATTTATTTAACAGGCTTCATTTGATACTTCAATCATAAGCTCACAATATTAGAATGTCATTTTCACTCAAGAAATCAACATAGAATAATCCCCCTCCTTTTATACTAAGTGCAAGAGATTTTGGCACTTTGATGTTAACTGTCGGGTTGATTTTGATAATTCTTATAAACAAACTAACCATGTCCATAAGAATGTTGCTACTGGTGATACAGGTAAAGGATGGATGGAAGCCCGATGGAGATGTAAGTCTAAGGATCTTGATCTTAGAATTAACAACAATAATACTATTAGAAGCAAATCTCGAAATCCCAAGAGCATTTGGAGGAGAGTTGACATGGATGCAAATCAACAAGGAAATGTTATGAAGGAAACAACTTATACACATATCTACTTTCAATGTCCTATTGTTTCAGGTACAGGTGCACAAAATGATGAAAACTCTAGCAGTAATCCAATTGAAAATATTGTGGAGGATAGTTGCTCAAGAGTACCAGAAAGTGTGAATATCCTCTTGGGACAAGATAATGAGAGCGATTCAGTGGCTAACAGCCTAACACTGAATTTGATCTTAATAATGATGATCTATTACAGGATAACCTTGTTGGAGCTATCAATGGAACAACAATAGTTAACCATAATGATGTTGTGGAGGGTAATACCACCAGAGTTATGTCTAACACAAATGAGCAAGAGTTTGAAGAGGTCTCTTCAAGATTTTTTCCTTCAAAGGAAGTTTCCTTAAAGAAACAAGTACCGATGATTGTCTCACATGTAGTGATAGAAGATCCAAAAAAGAATTTGAATGGACATCAACAAGATGATCGGAATAAGAAAAAGAACATAACAACTTCACCAAAAAGAGGTAAAGGTGGAGGTGGGAAGGGCAACAATTCTAGAAGGGTTCGATGATTTTACAACTTGGAATGTCAGAGGATTGCAAAAGCCCCATAAACAAACTGCTAACTACTCTTGATTGCTTTACTCTTTTGGAAACTAAATTTATTGCTCTTACTTTCAATAAATTCTTTGAAGAGTATTTTGCAACTTGGAACTTCAGCCATAATTTTGATAAATGGAAAGGCAGGATTCTCATTTTATGGAACCCGATAAAGATTCACATTGATAATATGAAGATTGAAAAATAGGTTATTCATGGTCAAGTTACTTGTAAGACCTCGGGTAAAAAAATTCCATTTGAATGTGTGTTATGGAGGTTATACTCACACAAGCAGGAGAGACTTGTGGGACTCTTTCATTTTGAATTTTTTTTTTTCAGAACCTGCTCTTATTTAGGGTGACTTTAATTGTATTTTAGATCTTAAGGAAAAAATTTGTGGTACTACCTCTATGGAAAGAGACTATTCTGAATTAGTTGATACTTGTGCTTTCTTGAATTTGCAGGACACAATCTCCACAAGGTGTCAATTCACTTGGACTAATGGAAATGTCTATTCCAAACTTGACAGAGTTTTAACTAATAGTTCTTGGTCTAAAGATGGTTTGTTTTGCAAGACAATTTTTCTTACTGTAGGGATTATTTTGAACCATTCTATGAGTGTTAGATATTTATTTGAGGAAATTTAGAGGTTGAAAAGCCTGTTCAAATTTTGCAATGCCTGGTTGAAGCATCCAAAGTTCATAAAAATTTTGGAGTATAATTATGACACCAATCGTGTGGAAAAAGGGTGTCAAAGCACGTTGAGAGTCCAAGTTGATCAAAATTCATGGATATCTGAAACCTTTCAATTTCAAGGAATTTAGTCACATCACACAGAGAACAAAGATGGTATATATCAAATTGGAAGAGGCACATGAAAAATTTGATAATGACCATCTCAACCGTGAATTGAATGAAGTTGAAATGACTTTGAGAAAAGATTTCTTGAGACTTGATGCGGCACAACGGAGGTTCTTTGGTCAAAGGGCTAAAAGGATTCATCTTAATTTTGTTGATACTAATTCTAGTTATTTTCATTCTTTGATTAAAAAGAAGTATGCTTGTAATACTCTTTCTTTTTTGTGCAGGGCTGATGGTGATCTGATATGTGATGTTAAATTAATTGTTTCTGGTTTTGTTTAAATTTACACTAATTTGTTTGGTGTTGCTATTGCCAGGTCTCCTACAGATGTGAATGTCTTCTTCGAAAGTCACCATCTCGACAAGGATGAGTAGAATGATATGATTCGGAAGATTACTCGAGAAGAAATTAGGAGAGCTCTAGCTGACATTAGAGATGATAAAACTTCGGGCCAGAATAGTTTCACTTAAGCGTTCTTCCAATAAAATTGGAAGATTGTGGGTACATACGTGGAGGATGCGGTTTGTGAATTCTTTAATACATGTCTTTTGTTAAGGAAGTTTAATCATACAATTGTGTCTTTAATTCCGAAAAAGATACATGATCCTATAATTGCGGACTTTAGACAGATTGCTTGTACTAATGTGGTGTATAAAATCATCACTAAAATTTAATCTCTATAATGTTTCCTTTTATTCACTCTCTTATTAATCATGCTCAATCGACCCTCTTGAAAGGTTGGAATATTAGTGATAATTTTCATTTAGCGCAGGAAATCGCAAATTTGAGAGGAAGACCAAAAGAATGGTTGGCCGGTGTATGTTGAAGTTAGATCTACAGAATGCTTATAATTCAGTATCGTGGGACTTCCTGCAAAGTGAAGTCTTGTGCGAGCTTATTTTTCATCCTTGTTTTATTTACTGGATTATGACTTTTGTGACCTACCCTACATTTTCCCTTGCTATTAATGGTGGCACTCATGGATTTATACGTGGTCGCAGGGGATTACCTCAAGGACATCTGATGTCTCCCTTTCTTTTCCTTTTATGCATGGGATATTTTTCTCAATTATTTTGTGCTCGTGTTATAAATTTTGATTATGGTTATTTATCCAAGTGTGAATCTTTGGGAATTACTCATTTAATATTTGTTGATGATTTACTTGTCTTTGGCAGGGTGAACCTCATTCTATGAGAGTTGTTGATGATATCTTGAAAGAATTTTTAGAAACCTCGGGACTCCAGATTAACAAGTCCAAATCCCAGATATTTCTTGGCTTGGTAGCATCAGACCTTATGAAGAGAAGGAAATCATGGACATGTTTGAATTTTTTCGTGGGATTTGGCCCTTCAAATACTAGGCATTCCTCTCTCTTCTAAGAAAATGCACTCTCGATTTTATATTCCTCTTATTGAGCAGATATCTAGTTTTATTAATTGTTAGGCTAATGTTAATATCTCTTTAGCAGGGAGAGTGGAATTAATTAGATCTATTTTGCAGGGTATTGAATGCTATTGGATTCAAGTGTTGCCTATCTCGAAGATTTTTGTTGATTGGCTTAATTTGCTATTCCATAGGTTCTTATGGGGAAGCAAATTATGTTATGTTGCTTGGTTCTAAATTTGTAAACCGAAGGATGAGGGTGGGCTTTGCATTCAGGATCTTAGGCAATGGAACCAAGCTATTCGCACAAAAGTCCTTTGGAACATTTAGTGCAAGGCAGATTCTTTTTGGATCCGTGGGATCCATGTGGAATACCTTAGAGGACGAGATATTTAGACTATTTCTTGTAATATGATGGATTCATCATTGATTAAAAATATTTTGCTTATTCGTGATCATATTTTGCAGGATTATGGTGGTGACTTGAATAAAGCTCGGGCTTTGTCGGAGTCATGGTTTGCTTCTAAAGGGACATCTTCGGCCTACGAACACTTCATGGAGAAAGGCACTAAGAGATTTTGGCATTAGACTATTTGGAAAGGGTTTATACCTCCTAATTTTTTTGTTTCTCTTTGGCTTGGAATGCAAGGGCGATTCAAGACTAATGATTGTCTTCATTTTGTGAATATTTCTCAAATGTGTATTTTGTGTAATATGGAGAATGAAACTAACCATCACATTTTCTTTAACTGTAATGCTACAAAGGTTGTTTGGACACACATCAATGTGTGGCTTCATATCTCTTGACGTTTATCTTCCATTGGAAGCGCTATAAAGTGGGCAAAGAGGCACAAAAGAGCATCAAAGATTGTGAAGAAGGCTAGAATTATTGCTCTGGCTGCTACAGTTCATCACTTATGGTATGGAAGGAACAAATTGAAGTTTGAAGATACTCCTTTTAGTGTGATGGATGTTGTCAAGACTATCAAGTCTGATGTTTATCATGTTATGTATTGCCTCTTCCCTGTTGAAGATGAAGTCTTTCACATAGACATTAATACTCTCTAAGTTTTTTTTAAAGGCTTGCTTTCAGGTTTTTCATGGTTTGGCTTTACAGGGGTGCCATCCTAGTTGGGATGTCTGTAAGGTTAAGGGTCACAGTGATAGCATCCGACAAGTGTATGTGCTGACCTGGTTAGGATATGCACTTGCAAGATGTGTTGCATGATCTGTTGCCTTTCACCTTGCATTACCTTTGATTGAGCAGATTTCTTCTAGGTTGTTTTACTGTCTACCTTGTTTTGCCCCTATTGGATTTGTTTAGGTCCGCTTCTCAGCAGGGTTTTGTTGTAGGTAATTTTGTGGAGGTCTTTCGAGGCTGGTCACTTTGTTTTGACCTTTACTATTTATTTTGCTCCACTATTTTGTTTACCTGTGTTGGCTTTGTATTCTTTGGTGTTTGCATTGTATGGTTGTAAGACTTTGTCTATTTCTTTAATTTTATTAATATAGTATTTACTTTTTCAGTTAATAATAATAATAACAATTTAGTGACACTGAAGCAGACATCTATTATCACAACAATAACAAACTCCAACAATATATATGAAAATAGAATCCCACAAATTTAATTGTAAACACAATAGATCTAGAACAAAAGAAACTATGATAAAAATATATATATATAAGTAAAACCAACCATACTAAATCTGAAATCCAGTTATATAAAACCTAGCATCAATATTAATTAATTGAAGAAATCTCAAAATTACAAATTAAGATTATGACTAAAATGATGGATATATCCTTCCTAAATCCTTCTAATTAATCTTGTTTGGCAAGCTCCTTGAGAAGGTCCCTTGCCTGAAGCCCACTTCCCTTCTCATCTGATCTCTTCATGATCCTCACCCTCCTACATGACTCCACAAACATCCTACACAAATAATTCACATGATTTAATTCCAATTTAAATATTATTCACAATATATTTAAAGAAAAAAAAAACTTTATTTATTTTGTATATATAACTGTGGCCCTGCATTACATTCTACATGCATTATGATGTCTGGATTGACCTGGAGTTTTTCCTCTCCCTTATTTCAAAACTATGATGACACTTCCGCATGTGTCGGCCATTTCCATTATTATAATATATATATATACATAGATACATATATCATATATGTATATATATAATATTTGTGTATGTACCCAAAAGAATCCAATTCTGTGTATTAAATTATAATACTGTATACTATTTGACGGCATCTAGCAGCATCCTTAGATTATGTGTTAAATATCTTGTTCATATGTCTATGAAATTATTTGTGTTTGTTTTTCTTTTACATATTCAAGTATTAAAAATAGGGGAGAGAGAGGCTTACTCCCAAGGGACATCACCGAGGAGCATCCAGTCGCCATCTTTGTCCTCATAGATTGGAACGTACTCGCAGTTTTCTGCATCTCTCAAAGCCTCACCTGCATACACCGTCCATACCACCATTAAATTAATTATATATTTCTTACCAGCTCTAAAATATTACTACTACTTTATTATTTATAACAACTACTTTCCTTTTCCTTTTCTTTTCGATTCCCTCCCCCACTGTTATTCCCTAATCCATATCACATTTTGCCTGTCCTTTCTCCGACAATATTCCATTATATAATTTAATAACATTTATTCGGCTGCTTTGCATTTTACTTATTAGGATTTAAAAAAAAAGGGTTGAGACTTAGCCACTCTAGATTTAAGTTTACTAATTACTATCATGGTGTATTAAATGATCGATATCATATTAATATAACTTGAAGCATATATATTTATGATGTAAAATACTAATATGTATTGAATAGTGCAGAAGCTCAGATCTAACTTAAAGTTTGAAGAGTTTTGAGGCTAATAGGATGTAGGCATGTGAAGGAGTTGGGTCGCCAAACCTAAGATCATTATTATTATTTATTGAGACTGCAGTAAATAATTTTCTCTCTCTCTCTCTCTCAATATATATATATCACAGATCTAATGAAAAACCAACGTGTGTGTATGATATGCATTGACATATATACGTTCCAACACTATAGCTTTTCACATTTAAAAAAGTTTAAAACTAGCTAGTCTAATAACTCCAAGTCTCATCAAAGTCATGGATTTCGTGATCAAGACTTAACATATGGGATATCAAAATCTAGCTAGCTAGTTCTTTTTCTTTTTTCTTTTTTTGTTTTTGTTTTTTGCAGTTGGATTGATCTATAGCTAGATTGGTCACATCAGATTTCATTTTTTCTATCATATTTCGAACCCATATTCTATTGTACTTGTACACATACAACAAACCCTCACACACACCAATTTATTCTTCTTTTACAACCCATTAAAATTAAAAAAATCGAATGAATAGCTCTCCTTTTTTTTTTTTTTTTCATAAACAACTATTGTATAAAGAAAAACAGTGTTTCAAGTTTTGCATGGCGATAAAGAACTAAAATTGCTATAAAAATCAACCTAATGAATTAATAAATAAACATGAATGAGATGGAGAAGGAAGAAGTTGAAAGCTCACCAATGCCGAAACATCCAAAGAGTTGCTCGAGAGCCACAACAAGATCAGAATAGCCCTTGTGATTGCTCAAATCAATCTTCCTCAGAAACGGCGCCCCATCCACGCTAACTTTCACGTACATTTTCATCCCACCGCCGAAGCTGTTCCTCCGCCGGTACCCGCACACCGGCGGCCACCCCACCAACTGATTCTTGTTCCCCTCCGCCTTCTCCTTGTCGGAGATATCAGAAAACAACCTCTTCTTATTCTCATTGCTCTTCATGATCTCCATGTCGCCGCAGCCCGGGAGTCCCAGCCTCAGCTCAGTTTCGAGTGCTACACCATTTTTCTCCATAACTTTTTTTTGTTTTTGTTAAAGAAGAAGAAGAAGAAGAATTAGATGAATATGGTGTTGGTTGCATATTATGTAGTTTATATACATGGAAATGCCAGGTCAAGCAAGGCTATTGGTCGGTCACATGAGAAACATTGGTGGGGGAGTGTTTGTTGCCTGTTACACTAGAATGGGCCGGCAAGATTAAAGTTGGATATGGGCAGATCGGAGGGTTCTCGATTCCGGATGGCTTCGACCCCCTCATCTCCGCCGTCCGATCTGCCTCGTGGGGACATTGCATGTGAGCTGCTTCATTGAGGCAGGTTCACAATTTAATTTATTTTTTCCACTTATTAATTTTATTCCAGTTGGTAGATATGTTATCAACCATAATTTTAATTTCACTTCCTTTTCTCTCACCACATTAGCAATTTAGCATGCATGCATATTTTTATTTACAATTTATTGGGAAGACAAGAGCTTTTGCTTTTTGTTAGTTTTTTTCTTTTCTTCTTCTTTGGTGATTTAATACTCCGTCTGTTCTAAGTTATTAGTCACATTTTAACCAGACACGATAATTAATGCTTGTGAGTCTAGTAAAATTAATATTTTGTTGATATAAATTTTTTTTTTCCATTTTAGGAAATGAATGAGACTAATCTGGCAGGACGGAGAGAGTAAGTAATTCTTTGGAAAGAAGGGTTTGTGGGAGATCAATTATACGTAATATATATAAATATTCCCATGGAAAATATTTATAAAGATATAGAGTTGAGATCTAATGTAAAAAATAAAGTATATAAATTATAGAACAAGAAAAGATAATGGATTAGGCTAATAAGTTATTCCCTCTATCCCATTTCAATTGTTATTTCCATTTTTCGTCCATACCATTTAATTGTCCACTTACCTAAAATGAAAAATTATTAATAAAATATTAATTTCTTCTATCTCTACTCACATTGGTTATTGTGTCAATTCCCACAAAGACAAATGAGCTGGAAGGGAGTGAATAGCATGTATGAACGTGTATCAACCAAATTCAAAGTAATATAATTTGATTGCTAAATAATTTACTTAACCTTCCCAAATGTGAGAAAATGATTTACCTTCCATTATAATATATACATCAATTATGTAAGCAAAATATTAATTTATGCAACAAAGGAGCCAACTATATTACAAACAGTTAAACTTGAATCCTAAAATATGCGCAGCTGTTGACAAAGACTCAACTCACATGAGAAAAAAATAAAAATAAAAGTAGTATTGGTAGGAGGTGATGATGAGTTGAATGAAATTCCAATATATGTTGATGAAAATAGAAATGAGGTGGTGGAAGCTGGCTGGATACAGTTATCTAAAAAATCAAAATGAGTGAATATGTTTGTCTGAGGAATGAGGAACATATATATGTGGAGTAATGGGGGCCAATTTCAGATTATCTAATTTTTCAAACTATATTTTATCGTCACTATCCATCTGCACCCAAATCTCGAAGTGACTCTGTAATATAATTTTTAGAATATTTTACTAATTATTCAAAATTAAAAATAATATACAAACATGTCAATTTAGGTGGATGTATTCCATGTGATTAATATTATAAATCTTTATTCCGGTCATATTCCACATTTCCAACTCGTAAATAATTTATTGATTATTGCAATTAAAGAACTAGTTGCATTTATTTGACATAAAACATATTTATAAATATATCATTTGCACATGGATTGCAATTAAAAGTGTTAGAATTAATCATGTCGATGCTCATGTAACTAAATAATACATTTTTGTGTTGATAATATTCTTCACTTTGATATCTCACCAACAAATCATTCATGGAATATTGGATCCCTATTCAACATATAACGTATCCCCTCTCTCTCTCTCGATTTTCAATTATTAGGATCCTGTTCCACGCTGAATTAATCTTGTTTGAAATTCTCTCCATCTACATCATGATCAACAGTTTAATACTAGAAACAAATTTGAAGTTCCGATTGTGTGTTTTCTTCTAATCAACTAAACACTACAGTGGCGGATCCAGAAGGGTTGGAATTTTTTTTTTCGCTTTCAATTAAACTTCAATCCCTTTATATCATATTTTTCTTATTCTCATTCATTTTTTCTTCTTTACGAGGGGCTATCCCATAAAATATCAGATTACGATACTATAAAAATGAAAAAAAAAGTCCCCGCTAACCCCATATAGATCCGCCCAGTGTGTATGAGTGGTGTTTATATATTTCGATCGTCGAAAAAAGTGAAATTTAAGGTTTGAATCTGAATGAGTTGCTGCAAACTATATATGTTATAATATTATGTACAACGAATATATCGCGAAGTCGTCCACTTTTTGCCACATTATATATATTTTGTAAAGAATCATTTTATCATGATCTTCATCTTCACCTCTCAAGACCCAAGTCTTCACCTTTAATCCAAATATATATACTTGGCAGTAACCACAAGTGATGTTATAAATTCGGTGAAGGCTAGTGGAGTGTTGATTCGAACACGATGACCCACACGCAAATTAAGAAAAGAATTTTTTTAAAAAAAGGTTAGAAATAGAAAAAATGTCCCTCCCCAACCGTGCATATGTTTCCTTAGGTTAAGACAAGTGAATTAAGTAGAAATGTGGAAGAGGGCACACGTTGTCTGAGGCAACCTAACTCTGGGATTCTATACTTCTTTCATGACAGCAATGCCCAACCTAGCTAGCTGATTACATATCATAAACCACACTAATTCATTTTAATTATATATCAACAAATAATCCAATAAGTATATCAATTAACTGGGGCAAAAACTTGCGATAGGCACGCCTAAACGGTTTAGGCGGGTTTTATCCATACCCAAATGGGTTCACCCATCCCAAATAGAGTTTACTAATCCCTAATTAGGCCGAGTATATTAGATGAGTTTAGTTTGGGTTAATGGATAAAATCTGCCTAAACCGTTTAGGCGTGCCTAAACTGATACCTTCCCGTTAACTGAAAATGTATATAGTCTTTTCTTTTTGTTGAAGTGTTTTTGCTTTCATATTCTTTTATTTGATTCTTGAAACACATTTGGAATTATTAATGCACCAGAAAATATATTTTTGTATACCATAGAATTGAATAAGGAAGCATTAATGTAACATAAGAATTTTATCTGTGAAGTGCCAAAATAAAGGGCCCAAGCCCATGAAAATACAATAACTAAGATTGTAATTTTGTAGATATCGAAATTGACAGAGACATTTTAGCAGTGGATGGGTTGTGTATTAAATTAGCCCATTAAATGAGACTGTATTCAATAAAAATGGTGTGAAATGAATCTTACAATATCTATATAATAAAAGAATTTATATATATTATTCACCGAATAAAAATACATTATTTACAAAAACAAAAACTAATTACATTATATACTGAATAAATGCTAAATACATCAGTTATTTGAAAAAATATACTCCCTCAGTTCAGTCAAATTAATCTCATTTTTCATTTTAAACGGTTCCCTTAGATTGGTCTGATTTCCTAAAATGAAAATTTATCCCTAACAAACATTAATAAAATATTAATTTTACTACACTCACAAATATTGATTATCTAATGGGAGATGGAGTATATCATTTGCTGAAAATAACAGATCAAAATATATGGATGAGTTTAGATCTATCTTATTAGTCCATTTCATATAAATTTTTGCCTTAGAAGAATATATACCAAGATCCAAAAAGAATCTGGAATGTCTAAAATGATTGGGCCATTGACCTATTATAATAGATTAATATCAGTTATATAAGCCCACTAAACCAGCACATAACAAAACCCACAACTCTGCCTCTGAGAAGAGATGAATTTATTTCATATTATTTAATGTGAGAAAACATGGATTAGTTAACAGTGTAAAAGCCTTAATTAAATGAGCGATTGTTTACCACATAATAACCTCTTCATATATCATTTATGTACCTAATTATTTGTGTGGGCTAGCGGCTAATTACGTGTTCAATGACTCAAATGTTAGGACAAAGTCACACACAAACACTTGTGGAATCTTAATCTCATGTTCACGTCATCCATTATGTCTGCACTCACTCCTAAATCCATTCCCTAATCCTTACTTAATTATTAATTTATAAGTCATTTGTTTACTGCCATGGGCCGTCACTACTCTTCACCAATAATATTTCAATAACCGTCTTTAAAGTGCAGATAAGCTTCAATTTTTTTTAATCTTTTGAATTTCCAGGGAATATAAAACTACTCTAGTTCAATAATATATATTAATATTAAGGTGAGCACCAATAGAAAAAATCGAAAATCGAGAATTCAATAAATTGGGTTATTTCGATTTAGTTCAGTTAATTAATTTATTTATATATAACATTATACGAAAAACTAACACACATATATATATATATATTAAAATAAATATACAATATTTTTTTAGTTTTGATTTCGAAATTTTATTAAATTATTAAATTTATACTAAAATGGAAATAATCAAGAAAATAATAAAAAATTGAATAAAAATTTTGGTTCGATTGTTTGGATAATTTGATTTGATTCAGTTTAATTATCCCAAAAAAATAATTTAATTATTTTTCCAATGAAAATCAACCAAAATAACTGAATATTTACCATTATTTAATATTATTAATGGCTTAGGAAGAAATACCAGTTTTAGTTAGAGTAGCACAGTTTACTCAATGCAAAGCTTTGAATGAGTTTATGTAATGATTATGTCTAAATCTAAAACTAATAATCATATCGCCAATCATTATTAAAATTGTGATGTAGCATTATATCATAATTGGGCCATATAACTTAATATTTAGTGCAATATGTAGCAAATTTTGAACCTAATCACAAAACACCAAAAGAAAAAAGAAAAAAAAACAATTAAACCAAACATAATCTTAAAAATAGAATTAAAGAAAAATGATAGATTTTGAAGTAAGTGTAATAATAATCTAAAATGGTGGTGTTTGGAGTAGTAGAGTGGGATTTGTTTTTACTTGTCCCATACTACAATAGCCAAAATGAGCTCTAATCGTCACGTGTCCTGTTTTATATAACTTGGAAAAATCCAGAAGCATCCACGTCACCTACGCCGCGTTTGGCACTACCCACACAATATTTTGCTTGCCCACCACCTGTCCGCTTCTCTCACTTCTCCTCTCTTACACTTCTCACTTGCCATTTTTTTAAAATTTTTTTTTATATATATAGTTAGGAGCGACAATTTAGGCTTCAAATCTCACTACATTGAAATTACGTGCCTCTATTTACCATTTTTAGATGTGATGTTAATTTCACAATTGAATTAAAAAATAAGAAGAAAAAAACTGGCTAGAGGAAGATTAATTAGAGATTTGATTCACTTACGTTTAATTAAAAATAGAAAAGAAAAAAATACTTAATAAAAATGCATGCAATGCAACAATTTGATGGGCAACGACAATACACGTGTATTTAGTTGAGATTTGTAGTTAGCCAACCAAAAAGGAAAATTTTCCTAAATTAAAGGCACCCAAGTCCCTTGCTTGTACGGATTCCAATATTTTCCTTTTTTCACATTTCATAATTATCTACTTTTTTATTCACGTTGCAATTTACACAACACTTTAAGTTATGATTTACGTAATCATTTAATTCACACAAAATTCGTTTTATGTATTTTTTATGGCGGTTTACCTTTTCTCTTACCATATTATATAATAAAATATTCACCATAAAAAAAATAATTAAAAAAAACTAAAACTAACTCGATCAATTAAGTCGTGATTGGGATTCTGACTTTTGTTTAATGATGGATGGGGCTGACCAGTAATTCGATTACACAAACATTGACCCCCCCGATATTTGTCATTAATTAAGATGATCAGGAATTAAATCATCATAAATTTTTTGGATTTGGTGTAATTATTTTTCTACTAAAGGCATAAGCAATGGATATATTTGTGACACCTCAGTGGCGTATTGCAAATAAAAGTCACATATCGAATATTTTATAGGAAAAAAGAAAACTTATAATACGGACGAAACAGGAAGCATTGAAGAAGTGACAAACTACATATTTTTATTTTTTTTTACCAATTCTAAGAATATGTGTGATATTCTATCTTTTGTTTTGTGTTTCTTGCACAACACTTATACTCTTATATATAGAGCATGGTTGCCGAACTTAATAGGCGTTAGTCGGGTGTTCGAATATTGTTTAATATAATCTTATTGAATAATTCGTAAATGTCTAATGATTCAATTTTATAGTTCTGGGATACGAGTGGTCTATGATAATTTTAATAATAGAGATACATAGTAATAAAACTGTAAAATTGTTATTGTATCATTATTCGCGTTAGAATATATTCAGAAAAACTCATTAGAGTTTTAACTGAAGCAAATTATAATAATTGTAATATCTTAAAAGTGATAATTTAGTTATGGAAATTATTGTCTTTTGATTTTTAAAAGTAGAGTCAATGCTACTATTGCACACGTTTACGTAACATGCACACTAATTAGTAATTAATGTAAGAAGAAATTATTCTGGTTGAAATAACTTTACAATTAGACTTTAAAGGCAATTCCCTTTCTATTTATTCATTAATTTGTTCATAAAAAAACTCAGATTATCTACTTTTACTTTTCAATAATTATGCTGTAATTGTGAACTATGTATTTCAATATTAAAAGAAAATGAGAGAAAAGAGAAAAGGAGATTAACTGAAAATTAAGGGTCACTTATCTGTTAAGTAAATTAAAAGAGCGATAATGTTTTTTCACCTAAGTAATCTGAATTAATAAAATCAAAGTATGATATATCATGTTAGTATGAGATATATAAATCTAGGTAAATCTTTATGTTTACAACAATTAGTTTACTAGGGTTCTTAAATAAATCATATCTAGGAAATAATTGGGGGCAGGCCATAATATTGGACGATTGATATATGTGATTGCAGATATTTAATAATTATTGCGTTTCATAGAAGTGAGACAAAATGGGGAACTACAAATTACCATAAATTAATTACCTATCGCTGGGGAAATTTATTCTTATCTTTGATTTAATTGTAGCGTATATTTGTTTTTTTTGACTTGAGAAAAAGTCATTCCGTGAACTATGTCCAAACTCCCAAGTCGGTCGTCACTCCTCACTCTCTCTTTCTCTCTCTATATGTCTATCTCTATCTCTTATATCAATCTCTCTCTCTCACACAATTACAGAAACACACGTTGTGTCGTATCTGTCTCTCACTATAAAAACCCACATCATCAGCACCACCACCTCAAGCCATTAACCTAACATTAACATATATTGCCCTACTCCCACTCCCACTCAACTTTGACCTCTATTTTTTCCCCTTTTTTTCTTTTCCACCAAAACAAAACTCAAAGACGTGTCTTCTCTCTCATCTACTACTACTACTTTCTAACTTTCTATTCTCGATTAATTCAATCATAATCCATATGGGGTTTTGATTAAACTATGGATTAGCCAACCGGAACAAACTCCCTTTCTCTCTCTAGAAAATTATATATAATCCTATACAACTCCTACACCGCCATTCCCCACGCAACTGCCAACCTCCAAATCCTTCCGCTCTTACTTAATTATTATAAATCCCCCAATTCCTAACTTTTCCTTCACTCTCTCACTTCCAACTCTCAAACCCAAAACCCTTTCTTCAAATATTCCCTCTCTCTACCATGGCTCTCGACGCTCTCAATTCTCCAGCTGCGGTGCCGCCGCTCAAAATCTCCCGCCGATATGACGATCTTGACTCCGCTGGCAATATGCAGTGGTCCAAATCCAAGCGCTCCAAGCGGTTTCACCGCGATCAATCAGAAGAGGAGTACCTCGCCGTCTGTCTAGTCATGCTCGCTCACAGCGGCGGCGGTCGATCCCCATCCGGCGGTCAAGAGGATAGACTTATTGCCGGGGACATCACGCCTTCCACACCACCTTCCAAAACCGACGTAAGTAAAGATCAAGAAATTCCACATGCTGCGCCGCGGACTGCGGCGGCCACCGCCAATTCTTACAAGTGTAGCGTGTGCGACAAAGCTTTCTCTTCATACCAAGCTCTCGGCGGCCACAAGGCCAGCCACCGCGTGAAGCCTCCAGCGGGAACCGCGGCGGCGCCTTCAGATGAAAGCAACAATAACCACGGCTCCACGGCGGCGAATCACGTCTCGGCACTCAACCCTAGCGGCCGGTTGCACGAGTGCTCCATCTGCCACAAGAGTTTCCCGACCGGCCAGGCTCTGGGCGGCCACAAACGAAGGCATTACGAAGGCGTGATCGGCGGCAGTGCCACCAAAAGTCGCACCGCCTCCGGCGGCGCCGCCGCCGCGTCCAGCGACCAGATGACCGTCTCCTTCGCCCGGAAATTCGACTTGAACATGCCGCCGTCGCCAGAACTACAGTGCGATGAAGAAGTGGAAAGTGCTCTGCCGCCTTCATTCGAATAAATATAGATTCGATATATATACATATACATATATAGTTTTTTAGCTTTTAAAATTAGTAGATGAATTTTAATTCTTTTGGACGATGTATAGATTTACAGAAGAAGTGATTGAATTCTTGTATGGATTCTTTTATTCTTTTAAAAATCAATAGAGTCGATTTTTATTTTTATTTTTTGCTCGTAATTTTTGGTCCTTGATTGTCAAGATTGGAATAATATATATTAAAGACGAGTAATAATTAGTAATTACAACTATTAATATAAGATAAGTCGCTTTAATTTGGTTGAATATAGTGCATTTGGTTGAAATGAATAGCTTAGATTAGAATTGAATTAATCAAGTATCTTGAGATATAAGAAATAATTAGCTAGACGTCTCTGGAAATGAGCTAGGGGAGGAGGTGGTGAAATTGTGGATGAGAGAAAGAAACCCCACGTGGTACAATGCCTAATATCGCACGATGTCGCATGTTGTGTGGCCATCCATCCATTACATTTCTTCAACATTCACATTCTCTATCATCATCTATTCTATTCTATGCTATGCTATGCTATTTCAACAATCATAGTTTTGCCCATTAGCAGATTGTAACTACTTCACATGACATCATCTCAATCTCACATACACTTTCCAATTTCTCATTAGGATTTATTATTTTTCTTTCTTGGGTGAGAGAAGATTTTTTTTAAATAATAAATTGGGAGCGAGTAATATGAATGTAGATTACTTGGAGAAGAATATTTTGCAAAGTTGTAACGCGGTTAGTGATCAGAATTGATTAATAGCTTAATTTGAAGATGTCTATCTGTTTGTCACACACAGGAATTTGCCAGATAATTATGACAACCCTTCTTCCAATTATTCATTCTCTCTCAACCAAGTTAAGGAACCATTTTTTTAAAAAAATAAAATAAAATTGAGGATACCATTCGTGAAGTCTACTGGAAATTGTACGTGTAATGAGTGCACAAGTAAAACATTTGAGGATCGATCATTCCATCTTCATTCCTTACTAAAAAGAATACTATAATTCATGATAATGATGTTAATTAAACTGTTAATTACAAGCACGAAATCCTAGTTAATCTTATACTCCCTCTGTCTCATTTGAATTGTCACACTTTTTCATACTTAACAATAAAATATTAATCCATTCTACTTAATTTTTAATTTCCGTGCCAAAAAGAAATGTGATTATTGTAATGGGACGGAGGGGGTACTTATTTGGCACTCTGAAATATCATACTCCCACCGTCTCGGATGAATTATCCCGGGTTGACCGGGCACAATAACCAAAGAGTGTGAGTGTAAAATAAGTTGACTGGAATTAATATTTTATTGTTGAGTGTGAAAAAATTGTGTTCTTAAATAATGAAACAATTGAAGTGTCACAGACGAAAAAGGAAAGTGGGATAATTGAAGTGAGACGGAGGGAGTATCATTTATGGAATTGTGTATGTGAGAAAAACTATTTCGCTCACGGATTAACCGTGGACATATATGTTAATGTGCATATATATTGATGCAACGATATAACATTGATAATGACATTAATTCATTATTACCTTTAATGTATTGTCACTAGGGGTGGCAATTCGTACGGATCGGATCCTTATCGTGTTAATCCGTTATCGATCCGATCCGTTAAGGTCAAATCCGTATCCGATCCGTTAAGAAAAATCAAAATCCGTATCCGTATCCGATCCGTTAAGCTCAAATCCGTATCGTACGAATCCGATCCGTATCCGTTAAGGATCCAATAAATATTCGATCCGAATGATCCGTTATGTATCCGATCCGATAAGAATCCAAATCGGATTAATTCAATAAGAATCTGTTTTAATATACACAATTATAATCCAATAAAAAAATTATAAGATATTACAAAACATGTTTGATTGTTCAAATAATGTGTTTGATAAATAAATAGAGCTGCAACTTCATTTGAAACTAAAATCTTCAATCAAATATCCGAAGATACATAGATAAATCTTAAATTCCAATTCTAGTGATCAAACATGCTCACTTCTAAATACTGATCAATCTTTCACCTTAGTCGTCAATACTCCACTTACAATTTTGAGGGAGAAAAATATTAATTAAAACTTTAAGATTTATAACAAATAAAATAAATTATAATAAATACTTTTAATCCATCATGGTGAAATTGAAAGAGTTGAGACAATGAATGAGAATCTATAATATTTTCATCAACATTAAAATTTAAGATCTCACATTTTAGTTAATCCGTTGATACAACTTAATTGAAAACTTGAAGTTGAGAAAAAAGAAAGTTATTAAATTTTGATAGTAGAAGAAAATAAATAGTAAAAAATATAAATAATAGATAAATAAATACATATTTTGGTTGTGAATTAATAAAATGGGACACGAATAATGAAGAACCAAGAGATTTGAGTTTTTGAAAGAATTTTAAATCTATATTAATATATCAAAATCAATTAATTAATTATTATACTTAAAAAATAAATAATTTTTATTAATTTATTATCCGATCCGAATCCGATCCCTTGCATTTCTTTAATAATAATAATGTATTTTTCATGTATGTGACACGTCAAAATTATAGCATGAGCAATAAATTTAAGGGTAAATAGGGAAAAATACCCTAAACTATTGACGTTTTTGAAAAAATACCCCAATCTATTTTCATAAGTTAAAAATATCTCAATCTTTACTTTTATTTATGAATTATACCCTGATCTATTAATATTTCGAGAAAATACCCTAATGTATTATTATTAGTTAAGAATACCCCAATCTTTAATTTCGTTTACGAATTATACCAAAGCAAGAAATATTATTGACACACACAAAGATGACAGTCAAAACAACTATATTCGTCGTGTTAAATTTAATGTATTAGACAATCACCATTTGCTATATATTCTCAAAAGTATTTAAACTTCATGTTCTACTCTTCTTCTTTTTTTTTTTTGTTTCCTTCGGTTGTTGTAACGTCCAATTCAAACGAAGACGCGTATATTTTGATAAAAGATCACACGTTAAAACATGCATTGAGAGAAAAATAAGGAATTCAAGTAACCGAATGAAACAAAAAAAAGAGCAGAACATGGAGTTTTAAATACTTTTCAGAAGATAAATGCATTTGAATATATAACAATTATTGATTGTTTAGTACATTAAATATAACACGGACGGTGATAGTTGTTTAGACTGCCATATTTGTGTGAGCCAATAATATTTCTCGTTTTGGTATAATTCATAAACGAAATTAAAGATTGGGGTATTTTTAACTAATAATAATACATTGGGATATTTTCCCAAAATATCAATAGATCTGGATATAATTCATAAATGTAAGTAAAAATTGAGGTATTTTTAACTTATGGAAATAGACTGGGGTATTTTTCCGAAAACGTCAATAGTTTAAGGTATTTTTCCCTATTTACCCTAAATTTAAATACGATATATTTATAATTAAATGAGTAAACGATAATATGTTATTTAAAAATTAAATATATAATTAAAAATAATACTCCCTCCGTCCCATTGGAGTAGTCCCACTTTCTTTTTTTGTTTGTCCCATAGAATAGTCCCATTTTCCTAAAATGACAACCTTTTTCACACTCACCAATAAAATATTAATTCCACTACACTCACAATCCTTAATTCCCGTGTCAAAAAGAAAAGGGACTACTTCACCGGGACGGAGGAGTAAAAAATAGAGTAGGGTCTCTAATTTAGAGATTGACACATAAGATTTGTAGACTATTAATAATACTGGACACGTTTCTTGTAGCACAAGAGAAATTATGCCATTTCACACTTTATCTTGTCTGGATCTATACATCCAATATTAGTAATCGAAATCCTTTTTTTTTTTTTTTTTCTTAGCAGCCTTATTCAGCGAGTAATTGTTTTATCCTGACTTTACAATTCTTGTAAATAATATAATTAATAGCTAAATATCATTATTAGTTATGTTATAAAAAATATTCTTATACACCTGTCCCGTTAAAGTCCGAGTTCTTGATGCATCTATATAGTTAAACACTTCGTATATAATTAATTGGTTATGAATTTGAACAGAGATCCGACATCCTCTCCTCATTTAAAGTGTTTCCCAATTTAAAAAAAATAAAAAATATATAAAATTGGCCTCACGAGAGACGGTATCATCATTTTTTATTGTGAGATGGATCTTAATGCATCATTTCAATAAATTAAATGCATTATTAAAATAGTCTCATAATGAAAATGGCAAAACCGTCTCATTTGAGTGTTTTACATAAATTAAATAATCTCAGACATTGAATTTACTTTATGCTTAAGACTTAAGAGATTCGCGCAAAATGTATTGTTAACTACTTTTTGGGTTTTTTTTCCAAATTTTTTATAAAAATAAAATTCGACACTTTGAAAAAGAGTGAGCGTTTGGACTTTTTCAGTTCCAAGCCCATTACTTCTGCTTTATCTTTGGCCCGTTTATTCTGTCCGAAGCCCGTAAAATTATATACATCCATTGGACTTAGTAAGAGAATATCCGATTAAATTTTTTATATTAAAGATAAATTGGTTATGAGCAAAATGTTTAACTAATGTGTTGTGTTGTGTTCTTGTAGATAAGGCCAATGCCCGTTGAAGAAAACATTTACAAAATAGAGTATGAAGGAAAATCAAAGAATGAACATTCGGGGTGTGTATAATTGTATGAAATGTGATATTTTAATACGATTTGAAAGGTATTGAACGATATTTCCACTTTTCAATAAGATGGTTTGTTTATTAAAAGACTCAGTTGTTGATCCCCAAATATGTGATAAACAGTAGAAGATTTTGATAACTTGTAATCTCCAAATTAACTATTCTGACACCATCTTGGGTTATAGAAAACTAGTTAATTTAACGAGAAAATATAACTCAGTCAAAATTATGCAATACTCTAACACTTGAGGTTTTGGATCTTAAATTCAATACAAAAACGTAAGAAAAATATTTTATGTCAATTTAGCTCAAACTTTGCTCGATTTGGCTTAGCAACTGTCAATTTTTTGCTGTCATAGTTGATTTTCTATGACATTTTTAGATTTGTTCTTCGTTTTAATGTTATTTAGCTTCATAATTATGTAGGTGTGATATCTAGGGACTTACTACTGATTATTAGTTGGATTATTTGCTGAGAAATCATTTTTGGGAGGGCAATTTGTGAATATATTGCTAGAAATTGATAAAGGAATGAGTATGATAGTTTTCTGCAAAATTTGTTGATTTTAATTTGGTTTCTGAAGCATATGAGCATGATTAAACATAAATTGGTACATTAATATTAGGGGAGTGGATATTCACCATATAATCAAGTTATTAATATCAAGTTCATAGATATCAATAAAGAGATTATGAAGATTAATAGACAGATTATTCAGATTCCGAACAACTTAGAGGAGGAGGATAGGATGGACATAGATAGCACTGGCTATGTAGCAGATGTGGATACTTATGGCAATGGTGTTGGTGACATTGATGATATGCTGGTGTCTCATGATAACTAAAAAAAATGGAGATGGAGAAGATGATGTTAGGGGAGTTGATGGTGCTTCTGTGGATGTTGAGGTGGAGGAGGAGGATGAGGATCCCACCGAGATTAGTAGCACTGCTAGGTCTGGTCGATGATTTGGGAGCAAATAGTAGTAGTTGTTGTTGGGTGTATATAATGTTGATAGTACTACTAATATTTTCTTTTACTTTCGTTACTTTTGAGATTGATCAAAAGTTTTTAGGAACATCTTGGTCAAGTGGTCAGGGAGATCACTTATTTTGGCAGTTAGAGTTGAGTCCATTTTGTTTTACAAACCTTTCCATAATCTGATATTTTTGTGATAGGTTCTAATAAATTAGTGTCATATAGGTATCAGATCCTTTTGACGGTTAGATATATCGATAGATTATGTGTAGAAAAGTGTTAATGTCAGTGTAAACTTCCTTTTGACTATGTAAATATTCATGATATATATGTGTGATGATTTTAGTTATGTTATGGTTGTTTTTAGAATATTGTGGATTAATGATTTTGGTAAAATGCGATATTTGAAATATTGAAGTTGAGTATAGAAATATGTGACATTATATTAAATTTAGATTAGTAAGTTGTATTATTTCAGAATGTCGGTTAAAGAAAGAAATAGAGAGCGAGGACAAGGTAGAAGACGGGGTAGAGGCCGAAACTAAATCCTGTCTCGATGGATTGAGTTAATTCATGATAATGAACCTGCATATGATATTCGAATTAATAATTCAGTCCATGATGATGAAGGGAGTGCATCAATACAAGGACCCGAGAGGCAACCAGTAAGAGTTCCTACGTCGTCTGCTCAATCCTTTCAGTTAATTGAGACTTTGTGTAAGCAACTCCCACCTACTTTCAATGGTGAAGGAGACCCATTTGAAACAGTAAACTAGGTGCGTGCCTTGGAGAAAATATTCAGGCACATGGGTTGTAGTGAAGTTGATAAGATAAATTGCATGACAAATCAATTGGTGGGGAGAGCAGATAGGTGGTGGGAAACTTACGTGAAAACATTAACTCCAGAGCAATATGAAATGTTTACTTGGGATTAGTTTAAGGATGTACTGTATGAAAAATCTATATAAAAAAAATACCGTCAAGAGAAGGATATGAAGTTTTATATTTTGAGGTAGGGTGATTTGACGGTAGGTGAATATGATATGCGATTCTGTGATCTATCTGAGCATGTTGTACAATTGATAGATACGCCTACAAAATTGGCAGAAAAGTTCAGGTTGGGTATGCGGACAAATATTCGAGCTCATTTGTCCATCAATAAAGGATTAAGTTACTAAGAGTATCTTAGTATTGCTCTGGATTAGAGGCTGCTTAAACTAAAGATAAAATACCGCTTCCAGACAAAGCAAAATCTAGTCAGCCAACTGCTGCTCCGAAAATGAAGTTTGAGGAAAATCAACACCCTAACTATCAAAGTCCTAATAATAAGAGGAGATAAGAATATAAGGGAAATCAGAACTTTCCGCGAAGAAATTTTCAAACGCATGTTAAGGGATATCCAGTACCAGCTGCCCCACAGGGAGAGCAAAGGGGACCGGTACTGCAGGAATGTCAGAGATGTGGAAGAAAACATACAGGAACATGTGTAGTTCGAGAGTTCAAATGCTTTGAATGTGGTGAAAAGGTCATAGGGCATGACAATGTCCAAATCACCAACATGAGTCTGGTAATAGACCAGTCTACCAGAGGCCCAATAACCAACTGAGAACTATAAGAGAAAACCCTCAACTTTGGGGCAGAGCAGCAAGACATTAGAAAGGAAGCAAACATAATCAACGAGAGCCGCCACAAGGAGGAGCTAAAGCATATGCACTTAACCAAGAAAATAATGAAGAAAACCTAGCAGGTATAAGACTTATTAACAATACACCTGTTATGGTTTTATTTGATACTGGTGCTTCACATTCCTTTATTTCTCATGCATGTGTAGAAATCCTAGAACTCAAGGTAGTGGAGGGTAATAAAAGTTTGAAGGTAGCGGTACCTTCGAGGGAAGTTATTATTACTAGGGCTGGCAATTTCTGACACGACATGATAACACGACACGAACACGCCCGATAAAAGCGAGCACGAACACGACACAAACCTGTTAAGCTCAAAGACGAACACGACACGAACCCGTTAAGCTCAAAAACAATAATGACACGACACGAAAATGACCCGACACGATAAAAATTAACCTTACTAAAATTGTTAGTTTTACACTTGGGACAAAAAAAATTTAATATGACACGATAACACGACACGAACACGCACGATAACGATGAGCACGAATACGACACGAACCTGTTAAGCTCAGACACGAACCCAACACGAACCCGTTAAGCTCAAACACGATAATGACATGACACGATAAGACACGACACGATAACGACCCAACACGCACGAATTGTCAGCCCTAATTATTACTACCCAAATCTGCTCCAATTTAGAAATTTTGTTAAATACACATAAGGTTGTGTTAAATGACTTAAATGTCATGGAAATGAAAAATATTGACGTAATTCTAGGCATGGATTAGTTAACAAGCAATTAGGTAACCATCTTATGCGAAGAACGAAAAGTTATCTTACCATTATCAGAAGAACAACATGCATACATATATAGTTTTTGTAGAGGACAAAAAGTGTCGGTTATATCAACACTCCAAGCCTTAAGATTAATGAGGAAAGAGGAAAACCAAGCATACATGGTGTACTCGAAGGAGAAACTAAGCAGAGTTAGCGGTAAATGATATGCCAATAGTTAATGAATTTGAAGTTATATTTCCTAAAAAGTTACCAGGATTACCACCAGATCGACAAGTAGATTTTTTTATTGACTTGGAACCAAGAGTGGCTCAAATTTCCAAATCACCAAATAGGATGGCACCCAAGAAATTGCAGTAATTGAAGGTGTAGTAGTAAGAACTATTGGATATTGGTTTATACGACCAAGCGTATCACCATGGGAGCTCCTATATTATTTGTGAAAAAGAAGGTGCGACAATGAGAATGTGTATCGACTATCGGGAACTAAACAAATTAACGTTAAAAAACTAGTATCTTTTATTGAGAATCAATTATTTATTTGATCAAGTAAAAGGTGCAAGTGTGTTTTCGAACATAGATCTTCGGCCAGGGTATCATCAGTTAAAAATCCGAAAAGAAGATATTCCAAAAATGACATTTAGAACAAGATATGGCCACTATAAGTTCGTGGTTATGCCTTTTGGACTCACGAATGCTCCAACGATATTCATAGACTTAATGCATTGAGTATTCCACCCATATCTAGATAACTTTGTTATAGTTTTCATTGATGAAATCCTTATATACTCCAAAAGTGAAGCAGAACATGAACAACTTCTCAGAGTTGTTCTAGAGACACTGAAAAATGAGAAGTTGTATGCCAAGTTCGGTAAGTCTGAATTTTGGCTGAAGGATGTAATATCGTAGGTCATATTGTGTCCATAGAAGAAATCAAGGTAGATCCAGCATACAAGTTTCAACAAGTTTTTTTATGCACTTTGTTGTGTGTAAAATACACTAGTGCAAGAGTACACTATCACAATTAAAATGAATCAGAGTATTTCCGAGTATCGATCCACAAGAAAAGTGATTAAGGTGCACAAACTACTCAAGCAAGGTTCAATTGATAAGAGAAAATCATTTTAGGTTGTCTAAGCTAGGCAACAAATTAGAAATGCAAGTAAATAAATTAATAAACACAAGATGGTGAAACAGGGGAAAATGATGTTAACAAAATTGACAAATTCTTGATTAAATGGTAAAGATGACTCAGGCTATGGACTTGTCTTGCTTTAGAAGGTTATGCTACAACATTGTAGACAACATAGAAATAAGTTGCTACCCCAACTATGCTCACAGCCAAATTTCGTAAAATAAACGAGATCACTACTCTTGATTAAACAACACATTCCTATGCCCGATTAACCACAAACAAAAACAGATTAAATCCCAAGGGTAATTGCAAACACAACTCTAGCATATTCCTATGCATACATTGTGCCACATTTTAAGGATAATTCCTAATCCTATTTTTTTTTTTCAAATTAAAATCAGGTATAATGAAACAACCATGAGTTCCCACACAACTGCAAATAATAAGGTAGAACCTCAAATGGATAATAATCTCATGCTAACAACAATGCTTAACATAGATTCATCACAGGGCAAGCGATATCCATAGCCAAAGTCAAACGGAAATAAGCTCATGTCTACAGATAAACAAGATAAAAACAGGATCTGAAAATTAATCATCATAATTGGAAATTCTAAGATCCTGAAGTAATAGAAAGAGAGATTGAAATTCTCCTCGATTGATTGGCACTGGGAAAGGGTTCCTCCTTGCCACACTGATTTCTCGGTGGGATTGAGCTTCGATTCAGCTTCCTTACTCCTTCCTCGACACACAGTTGCTTCCTCTCTCTATAATGGTGTTTCTCTTTCATTTGTAATGAATGAGGCTCTCCCTTTCTCTCTCTTACAACTTTTTATACTTCTCTCCTAGATTAGGCTGTCCTGAAAAGTTGAGGGATTTTTCAGCACCTTTTATTTCCAGCTCAGCACTTTAATGCTCTCACAGTAAGACAAAAGACTTGGTCTCCTCTCTTTTCAGAAATGCTGACTTATATTTTTGACCGACTTTGTATAGTTCCGATGCTCCAACATCATTTCGTGAGCTCTAGCACAAGCTGAAAGGTAAGGATTTCCCTGCACAACACTAACTCCAAAACCATCACAAATTACACGATTAGCAATAAAACATCTAATTAAATCTAATAAGACACTAACACCTATATACAAGACCAAAACAACAACTAATGAGCTAAACTCAAGCTAAATGTTCTCCAAATCAAACTAAAATCAAGAGAATATAACTCTTTTACAAGAGTTAATCCGTATAGAATATAGTCTGATATATTCACTCTAAAAATTTTAGGAACATAAGGGAGACTTGTAGTAGTGTTATTGTCAATTGAATCATCGAAGTTTGGATTCAGAAATTGAAGGTGAGGGTTCCACTTCTTAAATCCTACAAATTATTTATTGTGATTCAATTTGGATGCAAGTGAGGCTAGTTGTAAGATTGGTAATCCTACTTTTCTGGTGCAAGAATGTTAAATATGTAAGAAATTTGAATTCATAACATGTAGATGAAGTGTTTATTGATAAGTATGACTGAACAGTTGAGAGTCGTATGGATAATTTCTGAAAATATGAACTCAAATCCTGAGTTATGTACTTTGTTTAAATCATTGACCACAATAAAATGCTAGGACTAAAGTTGGGATAAGTCTAGAATAGACATACTATTTGCTCTAGTCACTAATCATGTATATTGGTATCTACAGATTCTATGTTGACCTCTGATCATATTGGTTATGGAAGAAATAATGTAGAAGTGTAAATTTCTTGGAGAATTTATGGAAAATATATTAAGATGAGTATATTCAAAGCTTATTGGAAATTCATAATTTAGTGTATATGCTAGGTGTGTGGAACTAAGTTGAGTGAGCAGAAATACATATAAAATTGCATTTCCTAAACATTAAGAATCATATTTCCCAAGAAAATCTCTTAGGCTGTTGTTTATCAATTTCAGAAAAATCAAGCGAGAATTAGCAAAAAGTTTATTCTACAACCTTTAGAGCACAAAAAATCCTTAAAGTTATGCTCAAACTTTGCTCGATTTGGCTAATTATCGAGGGAGAAAACTTGCTATCAATTTTCAGTTGTCATGGATAATTTTTTGTGAAAATTTTAGATTTGTTCATCGTTTTAATGTGATTTAGCTTTATAATTATGTAGGTGTGATATCTAGGGACTTACTACTGATTATTAGTTGGATTATTTGCTGAGAAATCATTTTTGGGAGGACAATTTGTGAAGATATTGCTGGAAATTGATAAAGGAATTAGTATGATAGTTTTCTGCAAAATTTGTTGTTTTTAATTTGGTTTCTGAAGCATATGAGCCTGATTAAACATAAATTGGTATGTTAATGTTAGGGGAGTGGGAATTCACCATAATATCAACTTCATAGATGCAAATAATATGTTTGATGAAATGTCTGAGTGAATAGCTGAAATAAATGTCAAGTTCAGAAATTCATATAATGTGTTTGATGAAATGCATGAGCACAAATGAACCTAATAGGATTAAACATTTGAAATCCAATCATAGATTTTATGTTTTGTTTTAGTTGTTAGCCATCATATGAGATGTAGAAATAAATTGGGAAGTAAAGAATTTTATTAACCAAGTTTGAACTTGCTTTTACTTTGAAATAAAAGAGAGCATCATTATTTGTTTAAATTCTTGCTATACTATGTATATGACTTTTGAGAACTTATATTATGTATAGAATTGATTGTTTTTTATTGAATTATTAGTTTGAAAAACTAAAAGAATGCTAAACACTTGAATTGTGTAATAAATCCAACTTGCTATGATTGTACATGTTTAGTGGTGATAAATCCAAATTTGTTACATAGGATATTGAATTAAACTAAGTTAGGTTACTCTATTTATTTTTGTGATTTATTTCTACTATTCCTTGATTGAAGGAAATCCACCAGGCAAGCACGGGCTCTTGTTAATCCACCACACCACCCGAACCCCTAAATACTAGAGGTGGACATTCTATTTATTTATGCATGAAAACTTTTTTTGGTTTTAAAAAGATATAAAAATAATTTTGTTTTTTAAACATGAATGTCAATGACAAACTGTTTTGTGTAATTGTCTATCTGTTTCTCTGAGTCGGGCGTAGTTGGCCAGAGAGTTAATAATATCAACTGGGAAATGAATTAAGTTAAGCCCTGAAATATTCCCCGTTGATTGCAAGCTCAAGCCGCAGTATCAAGTGTCCAATTCCATGACATGTTATGAATTGTATATTTACAATCGGGTCTAGATGCTTCATGTTCTGAGGCTAGTGAACTATTGATGACAGTTAATGTTGTTCATCGTGACCTGAAAGTAAGTCTGCTTCCTCGTCACCTAACTAAAACAGATAGTAACCACAAGCGAGGAAATGCATACAAGAGAGTAAAATATTTTTGGTAAACACGGCTACTTTAAATAAAATCATGTATCTTGTGTGATGGCATAGCATTTATATATATGTATATTTTTTGCGCAACATGTTCACAGGGTACGCGGTGTACTCAACCCCTGTATGTTATTTATAAAACATGTAGGTTAAGCTTGGAAAGAGAAAGTTAAAGTGGAAATGTGGGAGTAAATAAATAAGTGGTAGAGACTGATTTGAGATAACCAACTTCATATGTTTATCTCCGCCATGTTAGTTCTGTTGCATCTAACCTTTGAGCCCTTTTGTTCCTTACGGTTGTTTAAAAATATTGAACGTGTTATTTTGTCTTAAACTCGTCTTGTAACTTTGAGAGTTTAATTTTTGTCGGACTTGAACTTATAGTAACTGTTGTCCTACGTTGTTGGACATAATCTAAGTATCTATTTCTCATATCCGTGAACATTAATCTATAAGTTGCTATTCATCTGTTATTTATATTTTAAATAAGTTAATTACGATTGTCAATTTTATTATTAACCACAATTAGCTACTAAATACTAGCTCCAAAATTAATGTGTCAAAATGAAAAGGGCCTATTCTGGCGGGACGAAGGTAGTATATCATAAGTGACCTATTGTGTTTCCATAAACCGGGGAATAAATTGGGGGCGTAACAAGTTCCATCGTAGTCCGTCGCAAAATGGCAACCCATTTTTCATTCCGTTGCAATTTTAAGATTTTTTTTTGTAGTGAAAGAACTTATTGTGGTTCAAACTAAACCGTCCAACATCCTTTATTCAGACTCACAATCTGGAAATCACTAATCTTGAGATTACAAAGATGTTGCACGATTTGTAGCTTGCTGGTAGATGTTTGTGTCCACCAATCCACTAGCGCACTTGCCGAGTTTTTCTCTCTTCTTCGTTTTTTCATATTTGAAGTGTGGGCGCACCACTCAACCTTCAGTTGGTCGTGAGACTTTGATGAGTTCTTCCTGAAAATGTGCCAGCTTGCGGTATAACACCCGTGATAGTTACCATTGGAGATGTGGTGACTCCAAAGTCTTTCTTACTTGGAAAATAAGAAAACTTATCTGATAGCTCTTGCTAGACACAAAGAGCATCATGTCCAAAGATGGCACACGATGAGCTGATAGAACAGACTGAATGCTTAGAAAGCTTAAGTTTGAATTTCGACAGAGTTTTAGCGTTTGAATTTCGGTTCTTCACCTTATCCACTTGAATGTAGCCTCTATTTATAAGCGAATCTTGCAGAAGTTTGAATTTGGAGCCGTTGTGAGTCAAAAGGAACCCGTCCAATTAGAAGTCTCACTTTTCATGAATTGTTGCGTCATTTTTTGTCAGAGTAGGTATACTTGGTAGCTTTAGTCAGAACAGCTCTGGGCCAGTCCGGAGAATGTCTACTTGTTGATTCCTTGGAAGAATAAGTTCTAAGATCACAAAATTTAAGATCTTTTTTTTCTTAAAATTTGGGCTTGAAAAGAGTCCGCTAGTCTTGACTCGTGTTGTCTCTCATAGCTGGTTTAGGAACTGTCCTTTCTGGTGACACCTTGCTGGTGGACACCAGCTGGTGATGCCGTGTCAGCCAATTACCTCCAAAGGTAAAGACTCTTTACTGGTGAAAGCATTTCAATCAGCAACCTCCAAACAAGCTCGCGATCAGCTTCTTACAACTCAATAACCCCTAATATAAAACATTACCAGTTTGAACTAATCCTAATTAAGGACACATTAATTGGTGGATCTATTTGACATATCAAAATATACAATAAGAAAGAACATTATTCCTAACACTCGTGATTATTCTCCATGAAACTGGTGTCCATTTATGAACAGAAGTGTTGAAACGAAGTGTCTTTCAGTCAAAGGATGTGATGATTCTGACGAATACATGCGATGCATTCTCATATCTTCTCCGAATAAGTGTTGGCTGCTTATAGGCTCTTTGGTCCTATTTACTTGCACCGTATACAGGTTCAAAATTTGCCGAATATTTTGGGCACAACAGGCACTTAATACATGTGGCATTATTTGCTTATATAGACCATCCATTCATATCTTTAAAATTTCTCTGAAACTTTTAATTCTTAATTATATAATCTCAATCTTTACATTTTGAGTAGTTTATAATTATAAAATAATGCGTGACCCAGCACAAGATGGAGACGAAATTCATAATTCTGAAGAAAAAAAAAAATTATTCGTAACCAACTGTTCCTTTCCATCTCTTATTACACAAATACACGTCTTTCGTTTTTTTTTTTTTTTTTTTAATTTTTTTTTCTTTCTCCTTTTGTCGTCTAATATTGTGTTTATCCAGTTGGTGATCAGTGGTATCTTAAAGTTAATAATCATAGAATTTGAGTGGTCCCTTTTCCTATTAATTAATAACAATTTGTGTCGTGGGAATAAATTCCACAACTTTAAATATTCGTTATTTATTAATGATGAAAGCCTTGTATCAAATTAAGCAGTAAATAGAGAATCGTGTGATAAAATGATAATATTAAAATGGTAATTACAAAGCTCCAAGCTGTGCGACAAAAAGTCAATATACAAACCTGTTGGACTTATATATAATCCTTTTTTGCTGTTGAAATAGGCGTTGGATATAATTAGATCCAAATTAATGTAGATGCCACCCTCGAGAAAATAAATAAATAAATAAATAAATAAATAAAGAAAAATAATAGTCTTCCCGTTACGCATTGATACATGTGAGGACAATAGATTAGTTATCTTGAGACAATGACCAATTTTTATTTAATAATTTCTTACCTGCCCACATCTCACACTTTGATTCAATCACGTTTTGCTCCATTTTACTTATTGAAACCAATTCACATTGACTTAATTATTTCTTTGTTGTAATAAATTAAAACAAAAACAAAAAAACAATGTTAAACATTATTCTTTATAGGAGTATTCTCACTTCATGAGTTGGAAGATAGTTCAATTACATTCAGAACTTGAAAAATAAGTTTTTAATTTAGAATCGAAAAATCTTAAAATTCTCAATTCATAATTTGATATTGAGGTACTGGATTGAGAGTTTTGATAATTTTTTAGATTTTGAATTGAGGATTTTTGGAAAATTTTCAGGTATTGAATCGAAATCTTTTAGTTCCCGAATTAATAGTACTCGTGTTTATTTACAATATATGATTTTTTTAGTATTTTTTTAAAAAAATTGCATTCATATTTCTTACACTGCGGCATAGTTTTTGTAAAGTTTTTTTAAAGTTGAAATTCAAAATAGGGAAAACACGGAATTTTATCCAAAAAGTTTTCATTTCTCATAATTTTATCGAAAATTTTATCTGTTAGGGGATTTTATCCAAAAAAAATTTATGTTTGGAGATTTTATCCAATTTAATTGACATTAATCTTTTTTAACAATAAATCACCCGTTAAATCCAGGGGCGGACATACATGTATTGTTGGGGGTACACTTGTACCTCCAATTTTTTTCATCTTCTATTAATTATGTAATTTAAATATTATTTATGTATATGTTTAAACATTATTTATATATTTTCTTATATAATGTACCCTCAATTTATTTTATTCATATTTTGTACCCCAATTCTAATTTTCTAGATCCGTCACTGAACTTAAATCTCACATAATGTCCATGTTGCATTCAACTAACGTCTACGTGAATTATTAATAAATTGGACACTACATGAAATTTAACGGGTGGATCATCGTACAAAAATTTCGTTAGTTAAGTTGGATAAAATCCCCAAACAGAAAATTATTTGGATAAAATACCCTAAGAAATATTAATTTTAAAATGTGCATCCTTCATGGTTACCGTTGTACGTACCATGTTACTAGCTAGCAACGTGCATTTAATTAGAGAGATTCTATCGCTGGAAATAGAAGTATATAACTGATTAATTAATTGGAATCAATTTGGCTTTTAGCAAATCAACACGTAACAGTCTAGTAAAAAACCAAATTTAGCTAGCTAAACATGGTATTATTTTGTGTGGTATTATTTAATGTGAATTAATACTTGTAAAAATATGTAATAGTGCTCAAAATGTAAAGATACAATGTATAAGCAAATTGATGTGATGTGAATGTAGCATATGTGGTCGACTGTCTAACTCAATCGACCATCAAGTCTAAAGTGGATGAAGATATTTCCAATAACATTATCAAAAGATATATACATTAATAATCATCACTTCAAACAAATTTCTTTTATTTAAATAAACCCCAACTCGACATAGACAAATCAATTCTTTATTCTTAATATTTATGCAACAAATAAAATAATCAAAGTGTCTTCAACCACCACCACCCCATTGACTACACAGAATGACAACACACACATTCACACTTTTACACTAATTCGAAACGCATTGATTTACTACTGACAGCGCCATCAAATATTAGTGGTCGCCGTGAGAATGCCCTGCGCCGCCTCCTTCTCCTCCGTGTCCGTAGTGTGCGGGTGCGGCCGCCGGAGCCATCACGGGCTTCTTCTTTTTCTTGGCTAAACAGAATAGTCCGACTGCAAGGAAAGCAAGGAAAAAGGCACCGCCCAGAGAAGCGCAAACGGCGATGACGGTGGTGTGGTCGTTGCCGCCGCCGCCGCGTGGAGGTGTCGCTATTATGGGAGGTGAAAGCGGGGCGCTGGGGATTGATGGAGTGTATGGAGTAGGCCCGTATGGAGTAGGTCCGTATGGAGCTATTGGTGGGTAGTGAGGGTATGGGTAAGGAGGATATTCCGGTGAGCCTGGTGGCGGCGCATAGTATGGCGGGTAAGCCGGTGTTACTGGCTTCGGTGGATAAGCCGGTGTCACGGGTTTCTCAGGTGGGCTGGCTTTTGGTGGGTGAGAAGGTGGCTTTGGTGGCGATTTGGGTGGTGCAGCCGGGCCTTCTGGTGGTGTTTTTGGTGGATATGATGGAGACTTTGGTGGCGCGGCTGGCCCGTGAGGCGGCTTGGGTGGATGAGAAGTTGGAGGCGAAGCTGGTGGAGATGCGCCGGGTGGGTGGTCATGGCCACAATGTTTCTTGTTGTGGCAGGGTGGGGGAGGTGGTGGTGGGCATGGAGGTGGGGGAGGTGGGCTGCATGGAGGTGGAGGAGGAGGAGGAGGTGGTGGTGGTGGTGGTGGAGGAGGGCTGCATGGAGGAGGTGGAGGAGGAGTTGATGGTGGAGGTGGTGGTGGTGAACCGTATGGGTAAGCTAGCTTGATGCTCCTGGCAGAAGGCATGTTGTTTGTTAGGATTAGTGATTAACTTTTGAATTAGTTGAAATTAATCACTTTTCCTATTGTGGATTATGCATTAGGGTTATGAGATATATATATACACCAAGAACCTTCAAACCTTAGCAAATTCAAAAAATAAATAAAAATCAAATAAAAAATCAAAAGCACTTATGTAAGCTACATAACTTTTTTGTTACCAAGTGGTATTATTCAACTCAATTGCTATTCAATTATTTTATACTCCATTTTCTTTTCCTTTTCCTTTTTTATATTTATTTATTAAATCTTCCCACTACAATTATATGATTGAATGAGCTGTATTCACATTCAAGTGGAGCTCACAAATAAAGTAAATCCCGGCTTTGTTAATTGCAGGCCTAAATCAGATTATATTAGTTTACAATTTCCAGCTCTGATTCCAGATTGTAAATAACTAAGAATTAATCTTAGTGAAGTTTTATTTTTATCAAATGTATGTTGACTTGTAACACGATCTCAAACCCTTATATTAAACTAATCCTCATTCACTCTAAACCATGTGTGAAAGCTCAATAATTTGAAATTTTATTCCATACATATTATTTTATATATATACAAGCAAACTCACTCAAGATTTCAACCAATAAATATCAGTTTTTTGATCAAACAACCAATTTGAAAGATTAATAAATTTCATAATGTAAATGGAATCATGATGAAAGATGGTGACACAACTCATATAATAAAAAGGTGACGCATAGCAGAAAAAATAGTTAAAATTGGCCATGTTAGGGCACGCTAGCTAGAGAATTAGGAACATGTGCGCGTCGTTAATAAAACTGGGTAGATAGGGTCAATTTTTTTTTTTTTTTTTTGAAATATATCTGTCAGTCAAATTTTCCCAATCTAAGAAAGATGTAAGCCACCTTATCCTCTCAGATTAATGACTAGTTGCAAACAGATTCATGCATTTATATGTATTTTGTTATCTACAAATTTTGACTTCTAATGGAACCCTTTTTAGTAGTTCTATCTCATATTGCCAAGAGCTTTCGTCTAGTCTTGGAGGCTTTCTTGGCTGACCATGCATCTTTTCATTTGATTAGTGGTAGGATGAAGGAGGAATAAAACTCAATTTAAGAAGATATGATAGAACCACACGGTGTTTTAAGTCTGTCTCCACCCCTGCATAAAATAACCTAATTAGCATAAATTAAAATAATAGTAACCTCAATTATATATATAGTCTTTTAACTTATCATATCTCTTTATTAATTTGATCTTTCAATAGTGTATATGCCCTATAACTATGCTATTCGAACATGTGCTTTAATTTGACTAAATGTAACTTGCTTGCATATATACTGTAATAAATTGAAAACATGAATGAAAAATCATCATATTAAACAAACCATCGGCTTAATTCAATATTAGGGACTAAAATATTTAATCATGACCAGGCTCCCCCCACCAATATTATTTCAGAAATTAATTTTTCTTCTTTTTTTATGGTTCTTCTCGCTCAAGATTTAGTAACGTTGAAGATATAGATTATTTATAAAGGAATAATGGTAAATCTTCTCTGATAATGAAGGGAATTAAGCAGATATTTTCTATTTGATAGATAAGTTTTTTATATATTAATTTTATATATATTACACGATAACCACGAGCACAGGTGAGAAATAGACAGCTATCGTTTGGTACCTTTATTTTTATTTTATCTTTTTCATAATTATTTTTTTCTCCTTTTCCTACTTTTCAGTTTTAGTTTAATTAGTTTTTAATCATGGTTACTTTTTTGTAATTAATTAGGTTGTTTTTATTAATCTCTAGTTTGTTCTTTGCAGTTAAAATCGCCCATCAGTATTGATATTTTATTGATAAGGGTTAATAATAAGTTTCTCAGTTTATAATATTTATTTTATTTAATTCTTAATTACAATTAGTACTTGCATGACAGAATTCTTAGTTTCTTTTCAATATCTTATGAAAATAATTAAAGAAATGTAAAAAATAATTTAAAAAAAAAAAAAGAGAAAGAGGGGGACAAAAACACCCAAAAAAAAGAAAAAGGTATCCAATCCTAGTATAAATAACTTAAAATAAATATATTAAATTATTTTCTTTTCTGTAACAACCCCAATACGTACCCTTGATGGAAATTAGGGGTGGCAATTCGTGCGGATCGAATCTTTATCGTGTCAATCCGTTATCAATCTGATCCGTTAAGAAAAATTAAAATCCGTATCCGATCCGTTAAGCTCAAATCCGTATCCGCACGAATCCGATCCGTATCCATTATGGATCCAATAAGTATCCAATCCGATAAGAATCCAAATCGGATTAATTCAATAAGAATTCGTTTCAATAAACACAATTATAATCCAATAAAAATTTGATAAGAGAATACAAAATATTCATATTTGATTGTTCAATAATGTGTTTGATAAATAAATAAAACTGCAACTTCATTTGAAACTAAAATCCTCAATCAAATATCCGAAGATACATAGATAAATCTTAAATTTCAATTATAGTGGTCAAACATGCTCACTTCTAAATACTGATCAATCTTTCACCTTAGTCGTCAATACTCCACTTACAATTTTGAGGGAGAAAAATATTAATTAAAACTTTAAGATTTATAACAAATAAAATAAATTATAATAAATACTTTTAATCTATCATGGTGAAATTGAAAGAGTTGAGACAATGAATGAGAATCTACAATACTTTCATCAACATTAAAATTTAAGATCTTACCTTTTAGTTAATCCGATGATACAACTTAATTGAAAACTTGAAGTTGAGAAAAAAGAAAGTTATTAAATTTTGATAGTAGAAGAAAATAAATATTAAAAAATATAATTAATAGATAAATAAATACATTTTTGGTGGTGAATTAATAAAATGGGACACGAACAATGAAGAACCAAGAGATTTGAGTTTTTGAAAGAACTTTAAATCTATATTAATATATCAAAATCAATTAATTAATTATTATATTTAAAAAATAAATATTAATTTATTAACGGATATCCGTATCCGATCCATATCCAATCCGAAGCCTCAATCCGTATCCGTTATTATCGTACGGATTCGTGTCGGATTATCGGATCGGATAAAAAATTGCCACCCTAATGGAAATAATTTAGGCTAGTTACTTGAGGTGTAGCTTGAGTAAATTTTAATTCATAATAACATGAAAATTATGTAAAAAAGATATATAAATAATTTTGTACTAAACATAAAACATTTGCTGTGAATTTGATTGTTTAGTAAAAGAAAAGTAACTAATAGTTACTTTTTATTAATCACAATTAGTGGAAACCTAAATGGATCATTTAGACGTGCTAATCCAAATGTATTTGGACACGCATTCTTGAATAGGTTTTAATCAGCTCAAAAGTAAAATTATATTTATAATTCCGAAATTTACTAAATCTAAAGCAACCACATTTGTCAACTTTTTGAAAGAGACGCCCTTGGAAACAAATGTTTACACGCAAACCGGCAAAACAAGCTACTGTGGAATATTATTCAAATAGTGTCTTATATTGCATTTTTTATTTTATTATATATCATAAACGGTAATATTACTATGGTTTAGGTTTCTAAACCAGTTGCTTTTAGCGGTAAATAAACTAAATTGTTCGTGAGTTATTCGGATATTGATTTGATAAAAGCTCGTTCGAATTTGTTTAATGAATGAACCAAATTTGAGCTTTATAATATTCGACTCGTGAGGAACCTCAATAGCTAAAATTTGTCTGAAACATATAATTATTAATTCGATAAAATGAATATTTTTACTATTTTAAGAATAACAAATACGTTAAGGATATTAATATAGAAGATAAGTAGTTTACACATATGTACATAAATTAGATTTGGTAGTTGTATCTTTCCTATTTTCGTGTACCTGTTGTATGTATATATATCTCCTCATATGATATTATTCAATGAGAAGAACTTTATCATATCTTCACATGGTATCAGCCAAACCCTAGGCTTGAAACCTTACTTTCCTTCTCCAATTATTTTTCCAGAGCTCTCCGTCTTCCTCGATGGCCGGCTGTGATTCTCCCACCCTTCCCCTGTCTACTATGATCCACATGATCAATATCAAGTTAACTTTCACGAACTTTCTGCTATGGCACGCTCAACTTGAGCCATTACTTGTAAGTCAAAAGTTTATGGCCTGCTCCCACTACAGAAATCGTCACTCCTGCCAGAGTTCGAACACCAAATCTCGACTATATTACATGGTCTTCTTGCGATCAGTTGATTAAGCTCTTTCTTGTGTCCACTCTAACCAAGGAGTCTATGACTCTTGTTTTTGGATGCAAAATCGAGCGGGATGTCTGACAAGCGCTTGTTTGTGCATATCGCCATAGCTCGAATGCTCGTGAAATCAGCCTTAAAGATAATTTATTGTCGTTCAAACGCGGCACTCTCTCAGTCACTGAATACGGTAGCAAGTTCAAGTCCCTGAGTGATCAATTATCGGCTATCGGCCGCACCCTTGATGAATCAGATAAGTCACATTGATTTCTTCGGGGTCTCGGCCCTTCTTATTCTGCTTTTGTCACTGCGCAACTTACTCACGAGCCTCTTCTAGAATTTCAGACTTTGCTCTCTCGCGCCCTCAATCATGAACTATTTCAGAAAACTGTGGATGAGTTATCTCCCTCACAGCCTGTTGCTTTTACGGCCTCTACCCGCGAAAATGGTTCCTCTGCTAGCGGCCGCAATCAGGGTGGTTCTTCTCTCGGCCGCAGTAAGCAAAATCGTGGTCGCCATCCCCCGTGGTGCTACTTCTGCCGCACAAACGATCATGATGCTTTTGATTGCCCACATCGCTTTAATCAGAATTATAACCGTTCTCAGAGACCACCGCCGACTGCTAATCTTGTTGAGGCATTCTCTTCCGGTTGCTCGCTCTCTTAGTCTAATGCTTCTGACTGGTATTTGGATACAGGTGCAATCGCTCACATCACTTTGGATGCTGCCAATTTGGACTCCTCCTCATACAATGGAGACGATCATGCAGCTGTTGGTAATGGTGCATTTTTGTCAATTTCTTGTACACAAACTCTTAATCTTTCTCATCATCTGGGTTTTAATAATGTGTTTGTGGTTCCTGGTTTTACGAAGAATCTATTATATGTGAGTAAACTAACTCGGGACTATCCTGTTATTGTTACTTTTGCTACATCTCAATTTCAAATTCAACACCGGGACACGAGCACAGTGCTTGCAATAGAAAAGCGTGATTGAGGTTTGTATTTCCCAGACTCACACTCTCATGTTTTTTTGGCAAATAAAAGCATTCATGGTTCTTTTGATTTGTGGCATTTTTGTCTTGGCCATGTGCCTAACAATGTTATTTCGCTTTTGAATAAAAGAGGTTTACTTTCACTTACATCTATCTTGTCATCCCCTCATTTGTGTGATTCTTGTCAATTTTCTAAAAGCTCGCGCCTCCCATATTTTTTATCGTGTGCGCATGCTTCTAATGTTTTGGAGCTTATTCACTGTGATCTATGGGTCCGGCCCCGATGCTTTCAGTCTCTGGATATCGTTATTATGTTATTTTTATTAGCGACTACTCCAGATTTACATGGTTCTATCCTTTGAAGTTGAAGTCGATTTTGTTGATATCTTTTTGCAGTTACATAATTTTGTAGAGAATCAATTTTCTTGCAAAATCTAAAGTTCCAGAGCGATAGTGCCACCGAGTTCATGAATAAACTTTTGTAGTCTCATTTCACTCGATGTGAGATTCACCATCTAATGTCGTGTCCATATACTCCCGCTCAAAATGGTCGAGCTGAGCGGAAGCACGACACATCACGAAGATGGGGCTTCCTCTATTATTTCACTCTTCTGCTCCGTTGTCACTTTTGGATGAAGCTTTCAGTATTGCCGTTCATACCATTAACCGTCTTCTGTGTGCACCTCTTAATAATCGATCGCCCTTTGAAGTTCTATTCAAGCAATCACCATCCTATGATGCTTTCCACATTTTTGGATGTTGAGCATTTCCGTGTCTCGGGAATTATGTCAAGAATAAGATTGAATCACAAAGCTTAGCATGTATATTTGTCGGCTATAGTCCTCACCACAAGGGATTTCGATGTTTAGATCCCACAACATCGCATATATACATATCTCAGCACGTTTGATTCGATGAGTCATATTTCCCTTTCAAAAATTCGAGCTCCTTTACCCTTGCCTATAAGCTGGATATTACTTCATTCCCTGACTGCTCTACTCCTTCTCTTCCTATGTTTGCGTCACAAAATCCATAGAAAACTCAAAAACACACCGATTTCGGCCTCTCATTTCAGCCCGATTCATGCGAATTTCTGGGATATTCTGACGCCGATTGGGCTCGATGTATAGACACCCGACGGTCCACATACGGTTATGCTATCTTTCTCAGGCCTAACCACGTCTCATGGAGTGCTAAAAAGCAGTCCACTGTCTCTCGCTCAAGCACTGAATCCGAGAATCGAGCTTTCGCTAATACTTCCGCAGAACCTTCTTCGAGAGCTTTAGTCCCCGCCTTTGTCTACACCGACTCTTCTCTGCGAGAACAAAAGTGCGCTCTTCTTAAATCTGAACCCGGTCTCTCACAAGCGTGCCAAACATATCGACATTGACTGCCACTTCGTGCGTGAACTTGTTCAGTCTGGAAAGCTCTCTACCCAGTTTGTGCCGACAACTCTTCAGGTAGTTGATACGTTTACAAAGTCTTATCTCGTCCCACGTTCCAGTTCTTTCGGACCAAGCTCAACGTCTCCTGCAATCCAACGCTGAGCTTGCGGATGTGTTAAGGATATTAATATAGAAGATACGTAGTTTACATATTTGTACATAAATTAGATTTGGTAGTCGTATCTTTCCGATTTTCGTGTACTTGTTGTATGTATATATATCTCCTCTTACGATATTATTCAATGAGAAGAACTTTATCATCACTTCACAAAATATGATCAATCTTTTTAGTTAAATAAAAAAAATTGAATTTGAGTATAGTATTATCTTTGGAATAAACTATCTTTATCAACAAAATGATGAATATTTTAAATATAGTCCAATTTAAAAAAGTTTGTTTAGACTCGACTTGGGTTTGATTAAGTTTGTAAATTTCAAAATATTCAATAAAAAAAACTCCAAATTCAAGTAAAAAATAAATGAGCCAAATTTAAACAAGACACTACTCGATTTAATTTGATTCGATTACACCCTTAATTGCTCCCTTGAGCATTTTTTTTCTGACTGATTTATTTAAAATAACTAAATTGTTGTTGTGCCATGTGTGAATATTTTGGCTCTGACATAAGAAAAATAGAATTTGATATCTATGATAGTAGTGGAAAGAAATTAAATATTTGTTGTATATATATAATGATTAAAGGGGAATGCATGCGTCGGTGTGACAAAGGCTGCGCATATATATAGCTTAAATATTATTGTTCACTAATTTACCATCAACCACTCTTGGCCTTCTTCATTTTGGAGTTTTTCGGGGTAATTTTTTAGCCACCCATTAAACTAATTTAAAATAAATTAGGTGTTTTCTGTTGTATAGTGGTAAGTTAAATACAACAATTACCATTCAAAAATAAGGATATCCAATTGTTTGATTTTAAATAAAAATTCAAGATTTGTTTATCATGATTATGTTAAGCAACTCAAATTTGAATGGAACGCAAGATAAGGAAGGTGCCAGGCAATAATGACAGGGTTGAAATGCTCTATTATTTATGCTTTGGGAAATTAAATTTAAGCAAAGAATCTTCTCCTATACTACATTTATATGTATACACAAAATATTTTATACATTTGTAGAAGTAAAATGTTGATTTTTTAAACAGCATTGGTGTATGTCTCTAATAAATTCAAAATGATAATATCGAATATTTTACTTCTACCCACAAAAAATAAATGATTGTGGACGAGCAGGTGCAGCCCGTGGATGTCTCATTGTACAAAATTTTTAAGAATTTCATGATTTTTATACCTGGGTATGACAATGATATATCTCCAAAAGAATAACCATATTCACAACCCTTATTGATTTTCTTTATAGCCCCAAATTAATCAGTTTTGAAAATATTATTTAATTAAAAGATATTATTAGGGTTTGTGCTTTTTTTATATATATAATTCAAAATTCCATGACTATTTTGTATCTTGATAATTATAATATGTTATGAAGAATCACAAGTATTGTGGGTTCAATTCTGTCTTGACGAGGCCAATGGCGAATCTACTTAGCTGTTGGAGCCCCAAGCTCATTTTTTTTTTAACAAAATAATAAAATAGGACGATATGATATTTTATAATATAATTTTCTTTAACAGTAAGTTGTTAAGAAGGATGAGGGACTGAGATTGAAGAAGAACATAGTGTGAGGGGCCGAGAGACAAGATGAGCTGAAATTCTTTTTTCTGTTTTAGTATTAAAATTTTAAATTTTTATAGAATATTGAGATTAATTTTGATGTATGATTTTTACATATATTTTTTTATTATTACTATGAGCTCATTTTTTTTCTTGATTACATAATTTTATTATGGGAAGGTCTTGGGTTAGGCAGGCCTAAACAATTTAGGCGGATTTTATACATTAACCCAAGCCCAAACCCATATAATATATCCTAATTGGGATTAATAAACCCTATTTGGGATGGGTCAACCCATTTGGGTAGAATAAAACCCGTCTAAACCGTTTAGGCCTGCCTAACGCAAATTTTTGCCTTTTATTATTATACAAAAACCTAATGAAACACCTTCTACGAAATATTTCTGAATATGCTCATACGTGAGTCCCATTCTGAGAAATATTGTCAAGGCTTAGTGAGTACTTAATTTGTAAGTGCAAATCTTTTATAGAATTGGTTTCTTATTTCAACCCTTCCTTTTTGTTTTTGCATATATATATAAAAACATAAGTAATGCTAATAATATAATTGGTATTCAATAAGAATGAATTTAAGTCCTTAGTTAATTGCATTAATGATTGTGTTAGAAAAATCAGTAATATTTCAAACAACAAAGTTTTCAATAATACATAATCTTAATAACTTGTAGGGTTGTTAGGATTTGCTTGTTTATATTTTGTATCACTGAAATATTTTAATAGCCAATATCCAACTTTAAAAAAAGAAATTGTTAGCCAATGTCATGTCAGCATATTATTACTATATATATATATATAGATACAAATATTTTAATAGCGAATATCCAACTTGAAAAAAAAAATTGTTAGCCAATGTCATGTCAGCATATTATTAATATATATATAGAGTAGTGATCAGGTGAGAATAAGAGTTACTATGAGAAATAAGAATAGATCTTGCGCGTCCATCTCATCAAATCGACGAACAGGATTCATTCTCAGCAAATTGAAAAACGCGGCATTTTTGCCCCAATATCCTGCAGTTTTAGCCTTTAAAGGCTAAAACTGTAAAAAAGCTCAAACACAAACAACAATCTGCATTTTAAGCCCGATTTACTTCATTTTTAGCCCAATTTACTTCATTTTTAGCCCGATTTACTTCATTTTTACATAAATACGAATTTAAAAAAAAATTAAACATCTTCTTATTCAAAGCAGCAACACGAGCGTAGTCTCTATAAAACTCAATACCAACATCAACAGTTCTAAAAACTCTACCCTTAAAATGCTTCATCTCATCAACACACTTTGGAATAAATGAACCTGTAAGATACAGAAATGCACAAAGTTAACACTAAAGATGCACTATATAATAGTAAAAATGAACGTCGATTTAAATACACACTGTGGATTAAATGAATCTGTAAGATACAAAAATGCACAAAGTTAACACTAAAGATGCACAATATAATAGTAAAAATGAACGTCGATCTGAATAAAACAAATTTTTAAAAACTATATTCATGCACAATAAACAAAGACGAGACCGAACACGAATGTGAAATCCAGAAACAAAGAAAAAAATTTTGATCAACAGAAGAAATATAAATCAAATCGAACGAAGAAGGAAGAAGAAATCAAATTGCGCGAAGAAAGGAATAAAAAATCTAATGAGATACTATTTCAGATTTTTAAAAAAAGTTAAAATTACAAAAATAACCTCAATTTTGCAAAACTGCAGGATAATCGAGGAAAACTGCACACGGAGTGAAATAGATCATGAGCGTTGAAATCACAAAATCAAAGGTTGAGATTTATTCTCATTTCTCATACTAAAAACTATTCTCATATGATCACTACTATATATATATATATATATATATATATATATATATTGGTGATGAATTGTTTTTTGTATGAAAATGAACAATGAACTAAATTTAAAATAAATTGAACGAAATTTAAGAGAAAAATGAACAATTTTTTCGATAAAATAATAACTAAAATATAATGATGGAAATCAAAGTTTAAAATGAACAATATTGAAGACAAAATGAAAACAAGTTTTAATGCATGGTTTTGATGTTAAAATGAAGATTTTTTAAATGCAGGTTTTCGATGTTAAAAATGCAGTATTTTTATGTTAAAATGTAGTATTCTCATTTCTCATACTAACTACATTCTCACCTGATCACTACACTATATATACATATATGTGTGTATATATATATATATATATATATATATATAGGGGGCTGATCTGGTGAGAAGAGGGTTTAACGTGAGAAATGAGAATAAATCTCGTCCATAGATTTGACAACATCAACGATCCAGATTGCATACAAGCTTCAACAAAATGCGCGGCATTTTATCCTCATTTTACTTCATTCAAGGGCAACATAGTCATTACGAACGTACAGGGCGCAAAAGTTGTGTTTTGTTCATTTTATGTATTATATACTTCATTTTATCTTAGTTATACTTCATTTTATCTCAATTGCGAATCATTATAAAATAAATTCGATTCGAATTTTGATGTTACACGTGACTTTCATTTTATCTTAGCAGTTCTTCATTATATCTTAGTTATTCTTCATTTTATCTCAATTGTGATTCATTATAAAATAAATTCGAAATGAATTTTGATGTTACACGTGACATGCATTTTATCTTAGCAGTTCTTCATTATATCTTGGTTATTCTTCATTTTATCTCAATTGTTGTTCATTATAAAATAAATAAAATAAATTTTTCGGAAAAAATGATTTCAATTCTCTTCATTTTATCTCCTATATACAACATTAAATGAAAAAAATCAAATTTTTAGAAACAGTTCTCTTCATTTTATCTTCTCTATACTTCATTAAATAGAAAAGATTAAATTAAATAAAAATAAAATCAATTTTTCAGAAGAATATGTTAAGTTCATTCTATCTATTTAAAACTTCATTAAATTAGAAAATTTATTTAAATAATAATAAAATTTAATTTAATTTTAAAGTATTGGATGACTCAACAAGACAATCGTTATCTTATGAAAAATCGAAAAGAAATGGAATTACAGATCCAAATATGTAAAAATGAAGTTCGCGGAGGATAAAATGAAATTGAAAATTATTTGAGGGAGATACCATCAGGCTAAATGACAATGATACCCTTAAATATGTAAAAATGAAGTTCGCGGAGGATAAAATGAAGACGGAAATTATTAAAGCATGACCGCAGATCATGTGAAATCAAAGGCTGAGATTTATTCTCATTTCTTACATTAACATCTATTCTCATATGATCTAACCTCTATATATATATATATAACCATTGCATACACATTAGAGGTGTATGGTTTATGAAGTCTTTCATAATTAAAATTAAGGTTGTAAAAATTGCTAGGCACTAGTCTGTCGTTTGGGTGGAGCCTAGCGTCTAGACACATTAAGTGGCCCAGTATTAGAAATTTCCTTATGCTATATTGTTTTGGTGAGTCAAAATATGTAAAAGTCATCTTAGTTTGTCTCTAGATAGTTTCAGTATAGTCGAAAAATGTAAAGTCCTATATATGCTTTGTATCGAGTTGTAAGTTGGATCAAATCTGAAAACCAGACTGGTTAATCAGTCTGGAATGCGCAAAGACTCAATAGACTAAAGTTCGCGCCGAACCTACAAGTCTGAGAAATATGAGTCTGGATTGATAAGTTAGGATTTCACAAGTATGGGTCCAAAAAGTATGGTCCAAATCGGTACATCTAACTTACCAGTATAGGGACCAAGCGTATACTAATGGATTGGACTTGCAAGTAGGGATGTCAATCGGGCTGTCCCATCGGGTTTTGGGCTAACCTTATCGAGCTGCGGGCTATTCGGTCCGGGTTTAATCGGGCTGAATTTGTATCGGGCTAAAAATTCTTGAACCTAACCCTAACCCATCGGTTTTCGGGCTGACCCGTCAGGTTAGCAAGATTTAAGAGTTTATTTTAGTAAAGATTTTCTTAAAATATTTAACAATTCCCCCAAAATAAAATAAAAAGAAAATGATGAACCAACATAAATAAAAGACATCAAACAACAATATCTTCGCCAAAAAATAGTGATAAGTGGATAAAAGGTTGTACAATCATAGTTTGAAAAAAAATATCAATCCTTGTATACCAACTAATTTAAGCAACAGAAGTGCATTCTTCAACATATAAAATAATAAAATAGGGATTATAAAATTAAATGTAGTTTTCACTTGGGTGAACATAACAATGAGAGGCTAAAAGTGCTTGAAAGGAAGAAATGAGTAGTACGCTAATTAGGAGAGTGACGAGTGGAAGACAGTGAAAGAGGAAGAAAGGAGAAATTTTTCGATTTGAGGCTAACGGACTACTTCACTGGAAGAGATAGATGAAATTTTGTGTGACGAAAAATTAGGTCTAGGGAATTAGGTGTATAATTAATGGGTACAATAGGATATAAATAATATTAGAAATAATGAATAATAAAATATTATATATATATATATATATATTATTATTATTAAATATTATCGAACATACGCACCGACCCGCAACCCACCAAGCTCAGCCCATTTGGGCCGCCAACCCCTTCGGTTAAAAATAATTTCGGGTTGAATATTTTTTACCCTAACCCGCATTTTAATCCACCCGTTTCAGGCTTTATTGATATCCCTACTTGCAAGTATGACGACACCAGCATAGATTTTCCAAAGTCCCAGTCCCAACGCAAAGACACAAGTAAAATCATTTGAGGAACGTACTGACACGTACAGACTTTAAGGATGGAAGATTCCTTAAAGTCTGCAAGTACGAAACTCCAAGTTTCAATACCTAGGACAACCAGTCCAAGATTCCTCAAACTGAAAAAACTGTCGTTCTGACACAAAGGCGAACACTCACTGTCGTCGTCAGAAAAAGTTGAATATCTGAAAAAAGCACCACCTACCCCCTTATCGCAGTAGTCAACAGAGACTTTGATTGGACATCATCCAATATGTCTTTAATGGACAATTATTTCAAACATTCAACTTCATGGCTATAAATATCGGAGATTTCAACAGAAGAAGGTAACCAAATACGTAGTAAATGCACACATAATTTACTTGATGAACACGAACCAAGCTTATAAAAATGTTTGAGGCTTTTAAAGCTTTCTGTGTGTCACTTCTGTGAACACGAGACTCAGAACTTCCAAGTTCAAGTTCTTGAGTTAACTCTCGGTAATCTTTCTCTCCAAGAAAGATTACAACAGTCAAGTACGTCTTATACTTTGACTCTTACAGGCGATATACCGTTGTGCTGACAGTTTTGGGGAAACTATAAACACCTCATTCCGACAACGAGGAGGCTGTTGCGTGGTGTGCCCATACTCCAAGGAGCTGCGAAGTGAAGGACGAGCAAAGGACCAGGCGAGTGAGCTTGTGGACTGGAGGACGAGGCATTCTTCAGCAAGCAATAGATCGTAGGATCACCTAGTATTATCCAACACTTAGTATATTTCCAGACTTACGTCTGAAGAGTGGACGTAGGACCTTTAGAGTCCGAACCACTATAAACCCTTTTGTCATTTACTGTTTCCATACTTATTGCCAGCTTACTTTCCTTTAAACCCCAACTCAAGTGTTGCAGTGTGTCCTGAAAACTAACATTAAGCATACTTGACACTAAATATCTGAACTAAAGATTTGACAAACCAAGTTAACACGTCACCATCAACTTGGATAACTGCAAGTTTACCGAAACAGGCAAATTCAATTTTGTTGTGCATTTAAGTCTACTCTGATAAAACCGGGACCGACATCTGAGCAGTTGTTAGGCGTCGATTACTCACTAAACTAACTAAACATGAGTATTTGAGGGTATTTGGTTCGACTAAGTACCGTCTAGTACCTAGGCTGGGCCTAAGCAATCTTTGGTGTGGATTTTCACAACAATGCCTGAAACTACTTAAAATATTTGACAATAATAATTTTGGAATTTAAATATTAGAACACTTGGTCAAAAATGTTGAATGCTTATCAAAACAATCAAAATTAGGTTAAGTTTCTTAACGCAAATTTTATGCCGTGCAAATCACCGCAAAATTATAAAGTTACATTTTTCTTTTTTATTTGCTTAGTTTCATTTTTATTGTCAAATTTATTTTAAGAAACTTAAATTTATTTTTGTATCGATTATGTTTAGGTTTTATTTCTAAATATCTAAGATCTTGTTTTAGGTTTCTCTATAACTATTTATATTTACACTCTCGGTAATAAGGGTAAAATAAAAAATTTAGGGTAAATAGGAAAAAATACCCTAAACTATTGACGTTTTAGGAAAAATACTCTAATCTATTTCCATAAGTTAAAAACCTCAATCTTTACTTTATTTATGAATTATACCCTGATTAATTAATATTTTGGAAAAATATTCTAATGTATTATATTATTAGTTAAAAATATCATAATCTTTAATTTCGTTTACCAATTATACCAAAACGAGAAATATTATTGGCTCACACAGTGATGACAATCAAAACAACTATCTTCGTTTGTATTAAGTTTAATGTATTAAGCAATTAATATTTTCTATATATATATTCTGAAAAGTAGTTAAACTTTATGTTCTACTCTTTTTCTTGTTACCTTCGGTTGGTGTAACGTCCAATCCAAGACGAATGTGCATACATTTCGATACAAGATCACACATCAAAATATGCATTAAGAGAAAAAATAAGGAATTCAAGCAATTGAAGGAAACAAAAAAAAAACAAAAAAAAAACCAGAACATGAAGTTTTAAATACTTTTCGAAAGATAAATGCATTTGAATATATAACAAATATTGATTGTTTAGTACAATAATTTAACGAACGATAATAGTTATTTTTACTGCCATTTTTGTGTGATCAATAATATTTCTTGTTTTGGTATAATTCATAAATAAAATTAAAGATTGGGGTATTTTTAACTAATAATAATACATGGTATTTTCCCAAATTTTCAATAGATCAGGGTATAATTCATAAATAGAAGTAAAGATCGGGGTATTTTTAACTTATGGAAATAGATTGGGGTATTTTTTCGAAAACGTCAATAGTTTAGGACATTTCCCCCTATTTACCCAAAAATTTACTCCCGTCAAAATAGTCGAGAGATTAAACTGACTAATTATTCCAATATATGCATAACGTGGACCATTTAAAAAAATGACCTCGGCTTAATTTGATCGATCATAATTCAGAACCAATCGTTGTGACTTAGTAATTAACAAATTTCTCACTTTCTAATTTAGGAATTCTTGGATATATTTTTGGACAAACGTGTTTTAAAGGGAAAAGATTATCGAACTAAGAATGACACGTAATCTCTCCTTCCAAAGGGGAAATAAATTAAAATCGCATCCTCTTATATTATTTGGCACTTCAATTGTGAAATAGCGATTTTCTGGATAAATCATTGCCGTAATCAAATTTATTAACTACATAAACAATTAGAATTTGCAGAATTTAGGTATATCAACTCAAGAAGTGAAAATGATGTAAATTGGAAATACTGAAGCACACGTACTTATTAGATATAGGGTCAGATTCAAATTAATACAATTTGTTTTTTAAAAAAATAAATACATCAATCTAGTTTGAAATCAATGTTTGGTTTGAATGAACCAAATAAAAGGCTAAGATTAAAATATTTAATTAAAAAGAATTCAACCCGAATTACAAAAAAAAAAAAAAAAATCTCAGACTCAATTAAATTGATTGACAACTATATTAATATATGTGTTTAATCACAGTTATAATATCAATATAATCAAATTTTAAATTATATAATTATTAGCCCCAAACCAATGAAGTGAGAAACAATAATTATACTCTAATTAGGGGTGTAGTCGAACCAAGTCGAACAAAGCAATGTCGTGCTCAAGTTTGACTTGTTAAGTATTTAGTCGAGCTTGGAGTTTTTATCAAATACTTTGAAGTTCACGAAGTTTATCGAGCATTTGTTGAGCCTAAACAAACTTTTTAAATTTAAAGTGTATTTAAAATATTTATTATTATTTTGAGAAAAAAATATTCCGAAATTGATATTATATCCATGTTCAAATTCAAATTTCTCATATTACTAAAATGATTTCTCATTATTGTTATTACTCTTAAATCTTGAAAATATTACTTTTGTTCAATTAATTATTTTTTATTTCTTACTAATTTTAGCTAACGAGTTTGCTCACGAGCTAATGAGTAGAATACTTTGATGCTCAAGCTTGATTCGTTTAATAAATAAGATTCACTAAACGAACTTTTATCAAACTGATATCCAAGTAACTCACGAATAATTTGATCCATTTACGGCCCTAACCCTAACAAATTTTATTAGTGATTACTCTGCATTAATGGTAGTTCTACAAATATGATTAATCAATGTGGTATATTGTTTTCCACTCATGGTATTCATGTGCTAAAAGCATCTTATTGTAATTTAGAGATCAAACATTGGAATATTGGGGGTGTGAGATTTAAATTAATGTATTTTATTATAATTAAAAGAAAAAAAAAGGAATAAAAGTGGTATGTCATAGTTATATTCAGTGAAAATATTTTTTTGATAAAAAATATTCAGTTTTTCAATTATGAAATTGAAATATATTTAAGTGTTACGTTTAATGAGAAAAATGATGAGATATTTTGTTCATATTCAACTTCATAGATTAAGAAAAATGATTGAATTAGTTGCCATTATTAATGGGCCACAAGTATTGGGCCAACCAATGCATGTTGGGCCTCAACAAAAACTCATGGAAGTTTGATTTATTAAAGGGGAGTATCATCTTTCTATCTTCCATTTTAGAACTCGGCTATATAATCCTTCAACTATAAAATATAGGGTATAAAAACCCCCAATTCTCATCCCTCTCTTTCTCTCTCTACTCTCTCCCTCTAAATCGACGAACCTACAGAACTCTTTAGAACCAAATAATCACCAATCAAAATAGTACTCCGTGAATCTATTTTCTGTATGCTTGAGCATTTCTCCACTTTAACTTGGATTCTTTTAGGCCATGATTTTGTTTAGTTAACTTTGATTCCGCATCTTGTGTAGGGCAGTGGTTGGTATACTTAGAGAATATGGCAACTTTCGAGCTTTATCGGAGATCGATGATCGAAATGTGCTTGACAAAAACTCTGGATCAGATGGTTTCTGGTGGAGTACTCAGCCACGAACTCGCCATTCAAGTTCTTATTCAATCCGACAAGGTTGTATTTTTCGTTGTGATTGGTGTTTTAATTTATGCTGATTATGACTCACATGCACTGCATCATGCTGGGGCTTGGCAGATCGATTTGAAAAAATAATGATTATATTGCCATTAAAGTTTGAAAAGTGTTCAGATGATCTAAAGGACTGATATAAATTATGTTTGGCGCCAGATTGGGATTAAATAAAATGTGTGAATACTGAATAAATTGAAGATGGATATTCATCTTAATGACAAAATTTGGTTACACGTGCTTGGCTGCTTGCCGACAAGTTTAGAGCTAATTTTGGGCAAGCATGGATTTGCAATTCATCATATAAACGAAATAGGCCATATTGTAAATGAGCTGAGTGAAAAAACTTGTTTGAGCTCTTTTACCACGGTTTAGATCTTCATGTTTGTTCAAAAATTAAATGAAAACATTATTGTTGAATAGTTCTGTCATCAGATAACCGGGAGAGGGGGTTTAGAATCTGTGTCAGGCCGTCGGCACACTATTGAGTAAGTCAGCCTTTTGATTAGTTTGTTATTAGCATAGCGTCTTCGGTATTTCTTATTGTTTAGTTTAACCATTGTAATGATCGATTAATTAGTCATAAAGGAATAATGTTGGTATAAAGATTAAATTTGCATGCAGTAAGCATTCAGCTCTGGTACCAGAAAGTAAAGAATAGATCTCCATGACAGGAGCTTGAGCTCAAGCTCAGGAAATACAATCTGAATGTATTAATCTGAAATGCTAGTTACAAAGTAGATTTAGCCACTATATATACACGAGGCAAAGAAATCAAGTGTGGGTAATTAAAAACGTGAAAGCAATAAGAAGTAAGAAATTTGGAAGAGGTTATTCTTATATATGTCTAATCCAACTACTAACTAACTCTATTCGGCATATCCATATCTGCATCCTACGAGCATGTCATTGACTAAGTCACTCTCTGTTCTATCTTTGCCCCCATGATTGCAGTCAATGACTGAGGCTCTGGAAAATGATGTGAAGAGCAAGGTTTCCATTAAGGTAGAAAGATTCCATTTTAGAGACATAGTTTTATTAAGTCTTTCCACTACCTATTTCTTTGTGATTCTGACAAGTATTTGTAATTTAATTTGGGTGATGGACTAAAGTAGTTGATTTATGTCGTGTGTGTTTGTCTTTATTGTGTTTACGGGCTTTCCTGTCAGGGAAGCTTTGATTTTCCACTATCGAAGGTAAAGTTTAGTTTTCTATTGGCAACTCCGACCTTGTTGCATAGCTTGATTCAAAATACTTGCTCTTTCATTTCTCGCTTGTTTAGGGTTGAAATGAGGATGGTTGATAAGTGATTAGAAATGGGAATGATGTTTTACACTTTTTGTGTCGATGAAATAAATGTCGCATTATATCATAACATGCAAGCAGCTAGGAATCAGGTCGGAATGTCGCATTATATCATAACATGCAAGCAGCTAGGAATCAGGTCGGAATCGGGTAGGAATCAAACCAGGTCGGAATCGGGTAAAAGTCAGATCTACATTTCAAAATTTTCATATAAAATATTAAAAATTAATTCAATTTCATTTTTTTCTGAAAAGGATGCCTCACGTCCTAAATTTGTGATTATTTTGTTTTGTATTTATAAAAGTCAAGATTTTTGCTATGTTTATAAACCAAAATGGGTATTTCCTATCTTTTCTCAATATTTTAACAATTCTATAAATATGATATAATCAATCTAAAATCAATGCTTCAACTACTTCCATTATAACTTCATCACGAATAGTATTTATATCCATTCTAATGCATTCCCTTATATTCTATCAATTTTATATTTTTCGAGTGTTTGCAATTATTGCAAAATTTGTGTTTTACAGATTATTTTTTTTTTTAACTAATCTGTTGAAAAATATCACTTTTGTAATATAGATGTTAGTGATATGTTATATTATGTGGTATCTTTTTTCCTCTTTTTTTTTCCCCCAATTGGGACAATGAGTTGGTCGTATATTGTTTGAAGATTGTGACAAATAATACTTCTATGAATATACAATGTTTTTTATTTAATTTGAGTTTTGACCACATGTTTCGGAAATGGAGTTCAAATTGTGTTGTCAAAAAAGGAAATTAAAGGAACTCATTTTCATGTTTGACCCTAATTTATGATTATTATTGTAAAAATTCCTTCCAAGCTGAACCGAATCAGTATGGCGAATAATTGAAATCTAGGTACCACCTAATCCACGGATAAAGATCCTCTACTGTGGTATTAAAACACAGCATGGTGCTGTGCACCCTTCAAATGATGACACGTCACCATTTTCAGTTTTTTTTTTTTTTTTATCTATGTGTTTTTTTTAATGGATTTTATCTATGTTTAAAACATTATAAAAGCTAATTATTGGATAATTATCACTAACTATAATAATTAAATAGGAATATATAAGTTATTTCTCATTAAAAATGATGAATTGAAAAAAATACTTAAAAAATATAATGATGAAATAACTGTTTTAGTTAAGTAAATATAAATACTAATAAATAATTATCATTTTTAAGCTAGAAATATTAAAAATTAAAATTTTCATAAATTAAATGGCAGCTATAATAAAACTGTTGAACACAAGTTTATAAAAAACACAATTAAATTATTAAAAGAAATGAAAAAATGAAAAAAAATAGTTGTGAAGATCAGTGTTTTTGGATTTACTCATTCTTATTTTATTATTTTGTTATTTTTCATCATTATGAAATAAATAGTCCTGGTTAAATTTATTAATTTAAAACAGAATAAAATTATGAAACTATTATCTTCCGTCTTTATGAAATAAAAAATCCTATTAACTAAAACAGTTACTATTTCATAATTATATTTTATAAGTATTCATTTTTAATTCATATTTTTATTGAGAAATAACTTAGATATTCCTATTTAATTATTTTAGTTAGTGATAATTATCCAACAATTAACTTTTATAATGTTTTAAATATCGATAAAAATACATTAAAAAACACATAAATAAAAAGTAAAGGAAAAAGAAAGAAAAAACTAAAAATGGTGACGTGTCCTATTTTGAGTGTGCACAGCATGGTGCTGTGTTTTAATACCACAGTAGAGGATCTTTATCCCTAATCCACCTAGGTGCCGATCTAGGTGATCAACTAAACTCGCTACGCCCCACCTAGATTGTCGATTAAGCATGTTATATGCAACCTAAATGATTTAAACAATCTATTTTTTATATATTTTTTAAGAAATAATTAAAATTTATAGTCTCTTATTTATTAAAAAATATATATTATAAATATTAAATATTAATTTACCTATTAACTACTGCATAAATAATATCTAGACCCTACTTAAACAGCCCAAACGCTAGTAGGGGTAAGTATTCGGTTCGATTTTTTGGCAGAAAAATAATCGAACCGAAATTCTATTAAAGGTAACTGAACCAAACCGAAATTTTAATTCGATTTTTTTTCCGGTAATTCGGTTATAACCGAAGTTATCAACAAAAAATTAAAAAAATAAAGAAATAAAGCTTAAACAATTCCTCTCAACATACAATGCATTACCGAGTACCAACTTCCTCAATAAAACACGATCCTGACAACATATTAGGAATACAAATAAAATAATTAAAAAACTGCAATTAAAATTAAAATGAGACATCTAAAAAGTATGAAAAGGGCAACAAACTACTGTTTTACTTAATTCATAAACTATCCCACTCAACACCACAAAGAATGATTATTTCTCTCCTCCCATGAAATCAGACAAAGTTGAACTTCAACCACTTGTCTCAAAATCACCTCTATCATGAAAATGAAAACAGATTGCAGCTTCTACTTGGTAAAAAGGGTCGGGGAAAATAACTTTTAAAAAAATAAAGCAGCTGAGCACAGTGATGAATGACTCAGGTAAAAAATGATCCAACAATTTTTACAACCATATTTATAATACATGAAATAATAAAATGTTTTTGAAATCCTTTGCACAACTTTTCAAAATTATTGCTCTTGCACATAAAATCATGCTACACAGTGTATACACTATAATATTACTCTTTAATCTATGCTGTATGACTGCAAATAATCATCTATTGATCAGTACATAAAATGATGTTACAATAAATAATCATCAATTAATTAATACCCCAAAAAAAGTTAGAAATGATAGCTAAATGCAACAAAAAATGAGAATAGGGACACACAATTTCCAAATAGAAAGACACGAATTAAAAAGAAAAAAGAAAAAGATAATGTCAACGTACCTCAACAAGCAAGTATAACAACAAAAATGGCACCTAATTTGGCTAAGACACTTACCTAAGCCTGATGGTAGTGATGCAACTTGTATAATAAGACCTTTCCGGCAGCATTTCCGACCGCCATTAAACCACCGTGAGGGCTGAAATCCGTACAGCTCGGATAATGCACCACGGCCTGATTAGGAGGCGGCCAGTTTGAGAAAACGGTTAAAGATGGGACATGAATCAGCTTCATGCTATTCTTCTTCATGCGAGAGCTGATAGCCAGAATCTGTGCATCCGGATTGAATTTCATGAAATCCACCTTAGTCGTCATGTTAACGACGACTTTCAGAGGTTTTCTCTTCCCACCTATGAAATCATCTCTGTTGTAGATGTTTACAATCCCACTGTCTGAACCCGCAGCAAATAGATTTCCAACTGGGGAAACACTCAAAGCCGTGCCGGTTAGACAACCTTCATCGGCACCTTTGTGGAGGCACGACCTTGTTCGTAGATCCCAGTGGTAAATCTGCCCGTCCCCACCAGAGCTCAGCAACTGTTGTCCGTCGTTAGAGAATGATATTGATCTGACAGTTCCGTTCATCTTCAGTGTTCCGATCAATTCTTTAGTTTTCGCGGAGATTAACAGAATATGCCCTTCATTTCCAAGAAATGCTATGGTTTTAGAATCAGGGCTAACCTCAAAAACTTCCAAGCTCTTCTCATCCCTTCCTACAAGAGGGCCTATCTTATCTACCGTGGCTTTGACCAAGTCGAAGCAGTAAGCAAATTTCCTCCTTCCTGATATGATGGCCTTTGAGCCATCAGGTAAGAAAGCAGCTTTTCGAATTGGACAGTCCTCCAGAAAAATGCTCTGTATCATCTCATTTTTCTTCCCATCAACTTGAAAAAACTTCAATGTTTTATCTAACCCCCCAACAAGGAGCAACTGTGCATTCTTGTGGAACTGGACAGAATTAATGGGACCATGGCAAGGATCCTTCATATTGGCATCAAGTAATCTTGAATATTCAAGAAGCCCGGGTAATAATTTAGCACTCCTCTTTAAAACAAGTTCTTCGTCTGTCCTAAGGATATCATCAGCATTTTCAACATGTTCATAACCACTTGCTACCACCACTCCGCTTTCCTTGTCTGAATCATCTTCTTCAGAACTATATATCAGCTGAGAATTGGGACGTGCCCAATCAGTGCCACGGTTCATTTTCATGTGCTGAGCTCTCAATCTAGAGGTGTATGTAGCAGCAGAAACAACACATTCATCTTCTTCTTTCCTCAGCTTCCGTAGTTTATTAACTTGAGCTATATTTATACTCATTTTCTCCTCTTCATCGTCTACCCACACTGGTTTTCTTTCAATGTTCACCTGCTCCTCAGAACTCTCCACCCTAGTATCCATGTCCTCCTCATACACAGACAACAAGCTATTTGCTGACCTATCAGTGAAGAACAGTGCAGAAATGTCGTCCACTTCCTCCCTAGCTTCTTCTTCATCATCCTTCTCAAACTCAACCGGTGAATGCAAGGACCCAAACAAGAAGCTTTCAAGCTTCTTCATCTGTTTCCCCTCCTCAATTTCCAATAGCTCATCATTCTCTTTCTTCCCTTTCTTTCTCTTCTTATTTCTTGTAGCATCTACAATGATCTTATCCCCTTCTACAAGCTCGTCTTCTCTTTCATCATCGATCTCATCATTCTTAGGCACCGTTTTCTTCATCTTCTTCCCTGCCTCCTTCGGGATAGGATTTTGAGAAATTAAGCTCATCTTTTCCAAGTCACAAACTGCTGCAACCAAATCAAATAGTAAAATCGATCCTTGTACATAACAAAAATACATACTGAATCTATAAGTCTATAAAATTCAGAACTCAAAGGCCAAAGCCAGCAGCAACAAAATACAATCAGTTCAGAGCAACAATCAAAAAGCATTTACATTTACACTTATATTTTCGAATATATTTAGCAGCAACAAGACACAATCATTTCAGAATTCAGATAATATATTTCAGCAGCATTCATGAACAATTTCACTTCACCGGTTCACCCAGATATATGGACTGCTTCAGTGCTTCTGATAATAACAAAATTAAAAACGATTAAAAAAATTGATGGCAGAAAAATTACCAAGCACTAAGCAGCCGAGACCGAGAGGAGGGACGCCGAGCAGGGGCCGGTGCGGTGACCGGAGAGATGGGAGCAGGCGCAGCCGAGCGCGAGCAGGGGACCGGTGCGGCGGTTCCTGTGAGTAGCCGAGCGCGAGCGCGAGCGCGAGCAGGAGAGTAGCAGCCGACGGCGCGACGCGAGCAGGACTGGTCGGACCGTCGGAGTCGGCAGTCGCGGCTCGCGGGGCGGCGGGGGTTTAGGGAGAAATTTAGGAATTAGATTTAGGAATATGAAATCAAATACTCCTCAGTCTCGTTCAAATTGTCCACATTTGACCGGGCATGATAATCAATGCTAGAATGAATATTTTATTGATGAGTGTAGAGAATTTGCTATTTTAGGAAAATAGACTAATATTGTGGGACATACAAAAAAGGAAATGTGGACAATTTACTTGGACGGAGGGAGTATGAATTAGAATTTCAGAATAATTAAAATATTACTCCCTCCGTCCCTAATTATTAGTCACAAACTAAAATAGCACAATAATATGAGTGTAGTGGAATTAATATTTTATTGAGGAGTGTGAAAAAGTTTGTCATTTTAGGAAAGTGAACTAATAAGTGGGACAAACAAAAAAGATAAGTGGAACTAATAAATTGGGACAGAGGGAGTATATAATATTTTATATATATATATATATATATATATATATATATATATATATTAATATCTTATTGATCGATCGGTCGGTTTATCGGATAAAATTTTACAAACCGATAACCGACCGATAAGATATCGGTTTTTACACTCCCAAACCGATAACCGACCGATCGAAACTCGAACCGATCGAATTTGATCGGTTCGGTTGGTTTTCTTCAGTTTTTTCGGTTCGGTTCGATTTTTGTACACCCCTAATACTGATATTCTAAATATGCAAAAGTACACATCTGAGATTTTCCCATCCAATTCTGTCTAAAAATCACATTATTATTTAAGTTAATTTTTTTTATCAACATTCAGCAATTTTATAGCCTGCCTAAAAGAGATGCTGTTGTGGAAAACAACAGTTCGGGTCTTCAATGTGGTAATTTTTGGTGCCTCACTCTAATTTCAAAGAATCCAAAACGAAGGGAAATTTTTTTTTTTAAAAATGCACTTTTAATTATCCTGAGGGTAATATATGCAAAAATTCCTGTTAAAAAGAACAGTTTAAAGCATGAATCACAGCAAAAAAACTTTGAATAAAATCTCTAGTGCAACAATCCTTATCTTTTCTTTTTTTTTTTTTTGCCCATATGTATAGTTCAAATACCCCTAAAATAAAATAAAAACAATCAGTTTCACGTAAAAATCGAAACAATTGGAAAAAATCGAAGCAATATGAATAACATTCAGATTTACAGAAACAATTGGAAAAAATCCATATTTTTGGACAAACGTGTTTTAAAGGGAAAAGATTATCGAACTAAGAATATGACACGTAATCTCTCCTTCCAAAGGGGAAATAAATTAAAATCGCATCTTCTTATATTATTTGGCACTTCAATTGTGAAATAGCGATTTTCTGGATAAATCATTGCCGCAATCAAATTTATTAACTACATAAACAATTAGAATTTGCAGAATTTAGGTATATCATCTCCCTTCGCTCGGAGTGTAGTGGTTAAAGCACATTGCCCCTGACTGAGAGGTCACATGTTCGAATTCTCAGGGGATATCTGGGTGTGTGAGTTTAAGATTAATGTAGACTTATTAAAAAAAAATTAGGTATATCAACTCAAGAAGTGAAAATGATGTAAATTGGAAATACTGAAGCCTTTAATCACGTACTTATTATATATAGGGTCAGATTAAAATTAATACATTTTGTTTTTTAAAAAAATAAATACATCAATCTAGTTTGAAATCAATGTTTGGTTTGAATGAACCAAATAAAAGGCTAAGATTAAAATATTTAATTAAAAAGAATTCAACCCGAATTTAAAAAAAAATTAATATCAGACTCAATTAAATTGATTGACACCTATATTAATATATGTTAATCACAATTATAGTATCAATATAATCAAATTTTAAATTATATAATTATTATAATGCCCCAAATCAATAAAGTGAGAAATAATAATTATACCCTAATTAGGGGTGTAATCCAACCAAGTCGAGCAAAGTAATGTCGTATTCAAGTTTGATTTGTTAAGTACCTAGTCGAGCTTGGAGTTTTTTATCAAATACTTTGAAGTTCACGAAGTTTATCGAACTTTTGTTGAGCTTTCTAAATTTAGAATGTATTTAAAATGTTCATTATTATTTTGAAAGAAAATTTTATTTATTCCAAAATCGATATTATATCCATGTTCAAATTCAAATTTTTCATACTCCCTCCTTCCCATTTTAATAATCCTGTTTCCCATTTTTGTCCGTCCCACTTTAATAGTCTTGTTTCTAAAAAAAGTAACTTTTTCACACTCAACAATAAAATATTAATTCCACTCAACTCATTCTACACTCGCATGTCTTGGTTATTGTGCCAAAAGCAAACGAGACTATTAATCTGGGACAGAGGGAGTATTATTAAAATGATTTCTCATTATTGTTATTCTCTTAAATTTTGAAAATATTACTTTTGTTCAATTAATTATTTTAAATTTCTTACTAATTTTAGCTAACGAGTTTGCTCACGAGCTAACGAGTAGAACGCTTTGATGCTCAAGTTTGATTCATTTAATAAAATAGATTCACTAAATGAACTTTTATCGAACCAATATCCGAGTAACTCACGAATAATTTAATTTATTCACTTTGCATTAGTGGTCGTTCTACAAATATGATTAATCAATATGGTATATTGTTTCCCACACAGGGTATTGTGCTAAAAGCATCTTAGTTGTAATTTAGAGATTAGACATTGGGGGTATGAGATTTAAATTAATGTATTTTATTGAAACTAAAAAAAAGGGAATAAAAGTGGTATGTGATAGTTATATTTAGTGAAAATATTTTTTGATAAAAAAATATTCAGTTTTTCAATTATGAAATTGAAATATATTTAAGTGTTACGTTTAATGAGAAAATTGATAGATATTTTGATCATATTTTGCTTCATAGAATAAGAAAAAATGATTGAATGAGTTGCAATTATTATTGGGCCTACCAATGCATGTTGGGCCTCAACAAAAACTCGTGGGAGTTTGATTTATCAAAGGGCAGTATCGTCTATCTATCTTCCATTTTAGAACTCGGCTATATAATCCTTCAACTATAAAATATAGGGTATAAAAACCCCCAATTCTCCTCCCTCCCTCTCTTTCTCTCTCTACTCTCTCTCCCTCTGAATCGACGAACCTACAGAACTCTTTAGAACCAAATAATCATCAATCAAAAAAGTCCTCCTTGAATCGATTTTCTGTATGCTTGAGCGATTCTCCACTTTAGTTTGGATTGTGTTGGGTCATGATTTTTTTTAGTTAACTTTGATTCCGCATCTTGTGTAGGGCAGTGGTTTGTATACTTAGAGAATATGGCAACTTTCGAGCTTTATCAAAGATCGACGATCGGAATGTGCTTGACAGAAACTCTGGATCAGATGGTTTATGGTGGAGTACTCTGCCCCGAACTCGCTATTCAAGTTCTTATTCAATTTGACAAGGTTGTATTTTTCGCTGTGATTGGTATTTTAATTTATTTTATGCTTATTATGACTCACATGCACTACATCATGTTGGGGCTTGGCGATGCTTCTTCAGATCGATTTGGAAAAAAATGATTACATTGCCATTAAAGTTTGAAAATTGTTCAGATGATCTAAAGGACTGATATAAATTATGTTTGGAGCCAGATTGGGATTAAATAAAATCTGTGAATAAATTGAAGATGGATATTCAACTTAATGACAAAATCTGGTTACACGTGCTTGGCTGCTTGCCGACAAGTTTAGTGCTAATTTTGGGCAAGCATGGATTTGCAATTCATCATATAAACGAAATAGGCCATATCGTAAATGAGCTGAGTGAAAAAACTTGTTTGAGCTCTTTTACCACGATTTAGATCTTCATGTTTGTTCAAAAATTAAAAGAAAACATTATTGTCGAATAGTTATGTCATCAGATAACCGGGAGAGGGGGTTTAGAATCTGTGTCAGGTCGTCGGCACACTATTGAGTAAGTCAGTCTTTTGATTGGTTTGTTATTAGCATAGCGTCTTAGGTATTTCTTATTGTTTAGTTTAACCATTGTAATGATCGATTAATTAGTGATAAAGGAATAATGCTGGTATAAAGATTAAATTTGCATGCAGTAAGCATTCGGCTCTGGTACCAGAAAGTAAAGAATAAATCTCCATGACAGGAGCTTGAGCTCAAGCTCAGGAAATACAATCTGAATGTATTAATCCGAAATGCTAGTTACAAAGTAGATTTAGCCACTATATATAAGCGAGGCAAATAAATCAAGTGTGGGAAGTTAAAAACATGAAAGCAATAAGAATTAAGAAATTTGGAAGAGGTTATTCTAATATATGTCTAATCAAACAGCTAACTAACTCTATTCAGCATATCCATATATGCATCTTACGAGCATGCTGTGAAGTACTAAGTTTGCGAATATGTAAGTTTGACACACGGTTGTC
>JAPKLW010000104.1:0-112917 GCA_026898455.1 Plectranthus barbatus | reverse complement strand
ACTAACTTTGACACCATTGTGTTAAACTCGGGCACTAAATTATATCACATGCCATTGACTAAGTCACTCTCTATTCTATCTTTGCCCCCATTATTGCAGTCAATGATTGAGGCTCTGGAAAAAGATGTGAAGAGCAACGTTTCCATTAAGGTAGAAAGATTCCATTTTAGAGACATAGTTTTATTAAGTCTTTCCACTACCTATTTTTTTGTGATTCTGACAAGTATTTGTAATTTAACCACTATCGAAGGTAAAGTTTAGATTTATATTAACAACTCCGACCTTGTTGCATATCTTGATTCAAAATACTGGCTCTTTCATTTCTCGCTTGTTTAGGGTCGAAATGAGGATGGTCATCAGAAATGGGAATGATGTTTTACACTTTCTGTGTCGATGAAATAAATGTCGCATTATATCATAACAGCTAGAATAGCTTGCTGAAATAGGTCAATGGCTATGTTTTCATGGGATAAATGTTAAACAGTGCTGAAGTCTTCTTGTTTTGCTAAATGGTCCTTGAGTCTACTATTTTTGCGCTATAGCACAAGCAAGCAGTTTTCACTGTTGCTTCTAACTCGATTCAAACTATTGAGTCAGTTTTATTTGAAATCTCTCCAGTAAAACTGGTCCTGAGAAAATCAGTATCATAAGCGGCTTTCCTTGGGCTTTGACATTTTTTGACTTTGAATCATCAGAAGTTCTAATACATAATATTTTGTTTATTAAACAAATGAGAACTTTATGATAGTTTGACAGGTAAAATAGCTATAAATAGAAGTTTCAAGTGATCATTCAATCATTGAGCTGCTTGTGTTTCTTGTGCATGTACATTTCTCGCCTTTTTATAGTCACTTCTTTTCCTGCAGTTCCATTTTCCTCTTGTTCATTGTTTTATCTAATCTAACATATTTAAAGCCTTGAATTTGTGTTTGAGCGTTTGTTAAGTACATTTGAATTACTGAGATGTGCCAGTTTATTGCTTTATTTTTGGAAACTATACTTGCACTCAAAATCCTTGATTTACTCAAGTCTGGCTGTTTTGAAAAGTTCGGACTTGTAGGCTGATTTTTTACAGTAGAAATTTTGTTCTTGGAAATTCATTTGGCTTACTGTTGTTTTTCAATTAATTCAATGACCTTAAACTAACACCTAAATTTGCCTTGCCATGTTTTCCTTCAATAATTTGTTGTCTTTCTTCAGTTTGTGTAAATTTTTTTTGCTTGAGTTCTGATGTTTTGCTATACTCAGTATAAGAGGAGATAATCTGCCTAAGACTTGTGATAGTTATCTATTTCTCATCCTTGGACAATCTTTTTGTGTAGTTCTTGCTACGAGTGCAAGAAAGCACGTTGGAGAATAATATATTTTAGACCTAAACTAAGTACTCCATTTGTAATGAAAGTTATGAAACTGCTCTATTGTATTATTTGTCAGTTTGTGTATCTCTTATTTTTCAATCAGTGTGATGTTTCGATATATATATGTACTCCATTTTATCGCTCTTAAAACATATGTTTGTGTTTTGTACAGGGGCATCTTTCACACCTACAGATTCTGTGACAATATTTGGACTTTCATTCTACAAAATGCACAAATCAAAAGTGAGGAAGGCCAGGAAACTGTGGAGTCTATTAAGATAGAAGCGTGTGATTCAAAGTTGCTGAGTCAGTGAAATTCTGAAAGGTGAAGTTGTAGCTTCCCATATTTATCTGCGACAATAGGCCTAAAGAAGAGAGAAATTAGAAAAACGTGGATTGAAATCTCGTTGCCATAATATTAACATATAATTACACAGTAACGTCAAGTGTATTATCCCACTTGGATTGGAAAATTACACTACTCTACTCCATTATTATTAAGATACAAGTTTCTTCTTCAATATCAATAAGAATATTCATTTCATCGAAGTGGATAATATATGGGATATACTCGTAAAGCCCACTCGATGATTTTATATTTTTTATATTGTAGAAAACAAATAAGGTTGGTGATAATGATGAGGATGAATTTGTGTAGCGTGGCATTGGTTTTATTGCTGCTGCAGAAGAAGTAGGAGCAACAACAACTATTAGTTATATACTCCTCTTATGAAAGAACAGTCTTTTATTAATATTTCTGAGACTTGAGCTACCCCAATGGCCCAATTCAATGATAAAAGTTCAAAGACAATCATTGTACTCCCCTTTCCTTAAAAATTGATGGAAATACTCTCTCTCTTTCTTGTAATGGCAGTACAAGATATTGATGTATTATTCTCTTAAATATAAAGTTACAACTTAACAAGTACATTTATGGGACAAACTTTCATATAAACATAAGTTTATCAATCAAATTTATGGGTAGAGGGGTGAACCGGTAAAAATGTAAGAGCATTTATTATTCATGAATATAAACTGTGTATTTATGTGTTATAAAGAAACGTATGTCACTACCTTAAATTTATATTGAGATTCTAATTCGAGCTTAAGCTAGAATTACACACTCTTGAGACTACCCACTAATATTATCATAACCTCAACAATTCAATACAACTCAACTTTATAAATTTCTCTCTCATCTACATATACAACTCACAACCTAATTTAATGTTCACTCACTACAATAACTTTCAACAACCTACAATCTATTTTATTTTTACTTAATTTTATTTCTCTATATTATTTATATTAATTTTAATTCAATTTTTATAAATCTACAAAATATATAAAAATATAATTTAAATTCATAAATACAATTAGAAGATATTATAAATAGAATGACTATTACTGAAAAAGTGCAAATTACATAACTAAGCCGAATTAAAAATACATTGATAAAATATTATATTATGTGCTCAATCAAGTCGTTTTTAAGGATCTCTATCACGAAGTTCAGGGTTGAAGAAATAATTTGGATGATTTGGATCCATAACTTCAATATTGGGAAATTTAAGAAGTAAAACAAGAAAAAGAAGAGATTTAGTTTGTTTGTGAAAATACATTAAATATTGGACTCTATTTATAGAGAGAAAAATTGATGAATTTTGATATAAATTTTATATATATTTTCCATTAATAATATATATATATATATATATATATATATATATATATTGCAATATAAAATTAAATTACATAATATATAATCGTCCAACCAGAAACTGCCAAGTGGCAGATTCTGATTTGACAACAATTAAGTTGCAGGAAGTTGCAGAAGGTGTTCGATTATTGTTACTTTTTTTTTTCTTTCCACCTCATCCCACAACCCACAATAACCCACCACAATGAGTAGCCTGAGATAAGTTACAAGTCATGGGTGGAGTTGAGTCCGAGCTCGAACTTTGAACTGCATAGTATTGAACTCTATACTAACCGAGCAAAAACTAAAATCAAGCCTTGAGTTTCATATTCAAGCCAATATGAAGTTCTATCAAGTTTAAAAAGTCTTCAATTAGTTGAAACCCGAAAGTTTAGTTGGACTCTTTTTACACTATAGTTTTACCTAACAATATTTTTAATGGGAATACATAAAAGTAGCCACATTGAGTAAGTTGCTATATTATATAGCCACAAGGATAAAAATATAAGTTTTTTAGTCACTTTGTACTTTTGTCTTTTTCTTTCTTCCATTTTCGGCTACAAGACAAAATCAACTTTATTAAAGTTATTTTCATTTTCGAAAATATTTATTTTATCATTTATTTTCAACAACCAAAGTTGTTGGAAATTTATTAAAACCTTTTACAAACAAATTGCTTTCATTGTACGAGGAAGCATTCAAAAAAATATTTTGAAGATAGTTGAGAGAGTTTCGAGAGCCAAAAATCGAAGGTATGTTGATTTCAACCATTTTTCCACATTTTCATTCGTTTTATGCATTATATTGATGATATGTGTTTAGAAACGACTTGCATAGCTTAGTTTTAAAGAAAATATTGTGATTTTAGGACTGTTTTTTGTAAAAAATACGCAGAGAACTCTGAAAAAAACTAAGAAAAATCAAGATTTTGTGTTAAAATCGAGAAATTGAGATCTTGATTTTAACACAAAATCTTTTTTTTAAAATAACGAGATCTCGATATTATAATCGAGATCTAGTGTCTGCTGGATCATGCTCTGGATTTTATTTAATATTTTCGTATCATTTATCGCAGATGTCGTATCAACATTTCATCATACGTCATGGTGGTACATGGGACAGATCCGAGTATATGTGCGGAGACGAGCAATTGATTTGTTTGAGGCATGAACGGATCTCCTACAATGTTATTTTGTTCGAGATTCACAAGATCATGCACTGTGATCTCCTCACTACTAGTTACTGCTTGTTTTACATGAGCAGTATATCTGGGGGCTCGAGGCATGTGAAGGCTGGACTGAAGACCGATGAAGATATAATGCGGATGCTATATGAAAATAGCATCGATCCAGTTATATATGTGGTCACCAAATTGAAGCAAAATCAGTCCGGATTTCAGGCACCTCAGTCACAGCGATCAACACGAATGGGTGGTCCTAGCATCTCATTAGCTGATGATTTCACAAATGAGTATGAGGCGGAATCTAATGATGATGATTATTATTATTATTATTATGATGACGAGGAGGAGGAGGAGGCAGACGAGGAGGAGGAGGAGGGCCGGAGTCGGTTGTTTGAGTCCTTGGTCAGTGATTTTTCTAGATGGATTCTAGCACTTGGGCGAATGGATCAGTATGGACTCTCTAACAATAACTTGAGTCAGTCTGTGGCTGCAGCTCGGCATGATCAGGAAGTAAGAAGTTGGGTACTTCCTTTAATAGAGGTTGATGCTCCTGAGCGTTTGGAGTCGATTATGCCTGCAGATTGGGCCCCGACTGAGCTATGCATTGGAGCGATATTTAGTAGCAATGATGAACTTGACCTTGCTGTAGGACTGCATCACTTGCGTCACCGGTTGGAATACTCCACGGAGAGGTCCAGCACTACTAGTCTCAACTTCCGATGCAAGCATGAGAATGATTGTCCTTTTATGTGACGCGCAAGACAATCTGGAAGTGGTTGGAGAGTATTCAAGTGTGATCTGATGCACAACTGCGAGACAGATATTGATCGTGTTGCTCCTGCAGAGTGCCGGCAAGAGTGTCGGGTAAGTACTTCTCAAGTAAGTTGGCGGCGGTGGGCGCTATTCTAAAGTCAAAGGAGATGATGTCTGAATTGTTGATACAGTTTGGCATCAAGATTGATTATAGCTTTGCCCTGCGGGCAAGAAACATAGCCATTTCACTGGTATTCGGTGAGTGGGAGAAGTCTTATGATATGCTGTCGGGCTACTTGCACATGCTATAGTCGCGTAACCCAGGCACGATGTATGATATATCTACTTCTTCGGAGAGCTTGTTCAAGCACATGTTTCTGGCGCTTGCTCCTTGCATCGATGCATTTCACAGCTGCATGCGCCCAGTGATCGTTGTAGATGGCACACATTTGAAGGGTAAGAATAAGGGAATGTTGTTTGTTGCGGTGACAAAAGACGGCAATGAATAGTTATTTCCTCTTGCTATCGGGATCGGACCCATAGAGGATGATGAGTCGTGGATGTGGTTCATGCATCGCTTGCATGTTTGCTTTGGAGATCGCGAAGAACTGATCATTCATTAGCAAGATGTTTACTTTGTATTTTACTACTTTTACTTCATCCTATTCAAACATCAATAAGATATGAACATTTGAAATAGAAACATCTTATGAATGAATTGATTCAAATATATAGAATGTATTATGTTAAAGGACGTTTTAATTGTTAAATACATGTCAAGTAATATATGTTTATATGATATAATGTCTTAATGTACTATGAACATTTAAAATAAAAACATCTTATGTATGAATCGATTCAAATGTAGAATGTATTATGTTAAATGAACTTTAAATTTTAAAATAAATGTCAACTAATATATGTTTACACGGTATAATGTCTTAATTTACGATTAATTGTAATTAATTAATTGATTAACACATTTCGAGACAAATAAATTGATTTCGAGATCTCGATATCATCATATCGAGATCTCGAAATCTAAATCGAGATCTCGAAATGTGTTTCATCGTCTCAAATTTTCTGATCTGTTATTCAATAACATCCATTTAATCCTGTAGAATAACCTGTGCAGTTCATATCAATTACAAAATACACCAAAATGCAAATTCAATATTAATAAAAACATAATTTATGATAACAATAGAAAATAGTACTACAAGAATTCAGCTTCTCGAGCTTCTTCTTCTCTACACCAATGTACTATCCTAGAACCTACAAGCAGCCTATAATGAACAGTAAAGTCATAGTAAGATCACTAATTGGAGCCTTCCTTCTTCTAAGTAACCTATCAACAAAAATCATAGAATATACCCCACAGCTATTTGAATCCTCCCGCTTAGACATCTCAATAACATCCTTGATCAGAGATAAAGGACCACTGCTCCTTACACGATGAGGATCGACCCTGTCCCAGTACCCGGCAGCATCAAGGACACGGGGAAGTAATCAAAGAAGTGGTCGGAGTTCCTGGTCCCGCTTCAGATAGAGCACTGGGTTAGATGGATCATTTAAAGCGTGAAAAAGTGAGTCATATAACTCAACATGCCAGCTTTGGAGATCAATCCGTACAGTGACCCAGTGCTGTTAGAGATGGACAATCCAGATGACCTAAAATGCAAATCAACATAATTAAACTTAACATGAAAACTAAAAGAACAATTTAATCTAAAAATTTGTCACTTACATGTTTCGCCTTGGACCAACTCCTAAAGCGGGACATTCCACCACTACCGTGGGCAACTTTTTCTAAATCTTCATGGGGCTTCCACCAAGCGTAATCATCATCAGTCTTCCCTCGTCTTTTCTTTGGGACTTCTTCCTATTTTAGCAAGATACAGTCCTACACATTATATACATAATAAAATGAAATAAAAATTAAAGAATTAAAAAAAATTCAACATTCATTACTTACAAAGAAAGAGGGGTCTAATATGATAGTGCTGTTAGGGTCAACACCGTCCTCAAGGAAGCTGTTGTCAGCTCTGGCAATCATGTCTCGTGTCATTCTCATGAAGATCAGCAAAAGCTGATATCACAAAAAAAATTAATATAAAGCCGATAATCAAAAAATTCACAACTAATAGTTATGCACTTTCATCTTCTAAAATATTCTTCTTCGGGTCATTCAACGGCCGGAAATAAAGCTACCTACTCATAACCAATCCCTGCTCAAGCACCCTCATTTGTTGCGTGAGATCCTCTATGTAAGATAGATATTCTTTCATCATCTTGGCATTATTGGGAGGACGAAAGGGGGTGGTGGGGCCTGCAGTGGAAGAGGTGGTGGGGCCAACAGTGGGCCAAAAGAATAAGGGAACGGTGGGGCCCAATTCTGGCTCCGGCAAGGGCGGCAAAGAAGTCTATCCGCGAGGTCCCGTATGAAGACCTTCAACCTCTGAGTAACCTTGGAAGCCACCGGCTCCACAATATAATGACCCACACGATCAACTACTGGCCCCATGAGTCTATCTGCGACTGGCTAAATAAGTTGCTGAGCCACCGGATCAATCATGCGATCTGTCAATGGCTGAATAAGTCGCTGTGCCACTAGATCAATTATGCAATTCGCTAATGGCTGTACAAGTTGCTCCGCTAATGGTTGCACAAATCGCTGCGACACTGGATCAACCATGCGATCTGCCACTGGAACAATCATGCGATCTGCTAGTGGCTGCACGAGCCGATCTGCCAGTGGTGGGAGAAGGTGATCTGCTAGTGGCTGCACGAGCTGATTAGCCAATGACACTGCAAATCGCACCATGTCATGCATGGGCACCTCGTGCACCTCGTACCATGGAGGTTGTCCAGTCTGAAAAGATAATATAAATATATAAGTAAAATATAATCAAATAAATTTAAACACAAGTACCTCTAGAGGCTCTGCGGATGCAGAACATTGCGAGCGCTTCTTAGCCGGCCGCCGATAAAGATGCTCAGTATGCTCAAAAGAAGAACTGGTGGGAATCTCAAAACTGCTCCCCATATCGAACACTGGCGATGGCTCGCGCTGAGGGGATGGCTGGCGCTGAGGCGATGGTTGGCGCTCCTACGGAATCCTCCTAGATGAAGACCTGGAGGTAGTGGCAGAAGACCGGCGGGGCTTCGATGCTCTATAAGGTTTAAATCTGCGCATCATCGGGTTCTCAGCATTCATCAAACTGAGCCAACTCTCTGAAATGGCCTCCGCGGTTGTAGGCTGCAGTGAAGTACTGCAAGCATGCTGAAAACAGACATAAATCAAATAAAATACACAATATTCAATTATATTATAATTATTCAAAACTGTAAACAATAATTACCTCATGTGTGAAAAAAGTGGTGAAGTCAGCATCCCGAACATAGTGAGGTCTCCACATCAAGCATCAAGGCTTAGTCCCCACTGGCATACTGCGTATCGCACATATGGCTGCCAGATCAGGGATCGCCTCGTACGACCATGCCTGCAAAATTATGTAAATAATTAACAATTCTAGTATTTTACAAATTAAATAAAAATTAAATTAAAAATGAAAATTATAAAGAATTACCTCCAATAACCAAACATGGTCGTAAATATGCACTAAGGGGACCTTGTCTGACCTCGAAGATGTGACCACCACATATATCTGATGCAGCAAAATACTGAAGGACCACAAGCCCCAAGGAAATGTCCTCCACTCGTGAGGTCTCTCCAACAATGTCTGCACCCAGGGGTCTACGAGTCGCTTCCCATCGAAGCACATCAGCATCCGGTAAACAAAAAGAATCTGAGCGGTCTTCACATTATCATCAACAGAATCGCTCAGATTGACGTTCGTACTCATGAAATCAATGTGTTACTGATTCACACTAGGCAAGGTCTCGTAGTGTGTATACAAACATCCATCTTTCAGCAACTCATTCAGTGCAGCAGGGTCAAAACCCGAATCACCGAACCGCAACCCGAACATCAAACAGAACTCCTCAGCACTAAGTCGAATGTTGGTTTCACCAACACGAAACCGTAACTCATTCTCAGCTCCCTCCACCTCAATCTCGTGAGTGAGAAGAGCCCACGTAGCACGTACCGTGCTCTTCTTCCACCGAAATGTGAGAAATGCACCAAACGGTCCATCCCTAAATAAGTCCAAAGTTTCCTCTCCGAAACTCAAAAGTCTAATGCGAATATCCTCAAGAATGTCCCTATCGTAACAATTCATCGACCGCGAGACTTTCCCATGTAAACTAGGTCTGATCCACTCCCAAACCTGCAATAAAATAAAATAAAATAATTAAATAAAATGAGAATTAAAAGAATTCAAAACATAATTAAAAAAAATCGAGATATCGAATTTCATCTCAATTTCCATATCGAGATCCATATCGAGATCTCGATATGGAAATCGATAGAGATTCGAGATCGCGATTGACCAATCAATTCTAAATTGACCAAACGATATTGATATCTCGATATGCCATATCGAGATCTCGTCATCTCTCTCCTAGGGCGGTATACAGTTTTTTTTCACAGTTGCACGCAACAAAAAAACCATTCTTAAATTGTTTCTAGTCATATTTAAGCATAGAAATCAACAAAATATGAAACTAATCAATTATATACATAATTAAACATGTATTCGAATCCAAAAAGCATACATTTCGACGGAAAAATGAGAAAAAAATAGGCATATTATTCGACGAAAATTAAAGTGAATGTGAGCATACCTGGTTCGGATTTTCTTCTTCTCCGGACATCTTTAAGTTCGTAGTAATTTTCTTTTACTCTCGCGGTATTATTTCTTGAATTTTCGGCGTTTTACAGTAGTTGTCGATAGTGGTGATCGTCGGTGGTGGGAGAGACAGGGACGAGAGAGAGAGAGAGTGGGTGTGGTAATGTGGGGTAGGTGGAGTAATAAAGACAAATATAATTAATGTTTCACAATTTCAAATGTTAAATTCTCTCTCGAATCATTGGAAAGTGTCTATAAAACATATATTTTTATCATTATGACTTTATAAGATATATCTTTATTCAAAGTGGCTATATAAGTTTCTTGCTAATATTTTTATATTATATAACTAAGCTAAAAATATTTAATTAATTTTATGGTACTACTCACCCTTAAAGGAATGAGATACTAGAGTCGAATCTTTCAATTGTGAATCAATATTATCACTTAGTTTTTTAAAAGAGTTGGTCTCCTGATAGACGGTCTCACTATTTTTTTATTGTGAGACGGACCTTAATACATCATTTCAATAAGTTAAATACATCATTTCATTTTTAAGAATTGCATTATTTACAACAAAGAAATAAATCATTTGCAATAAAAAAAGTCTTAATTATTTGAAATAGCCATTTTGATAAAACACATATCAATTTTAGCCACTTTTATGTTTCCATTGCAATTTTAGCCAAAAGTACATATTTTAGCATTGGAATTAGTTTACAAATCATTTGATTGCAAAAATTTTGACACTTATGTCTAATCAATTAGTTAAAATCAGTTTTTTACTAATTTTATAGATATATGAGCATAAATGGATTTTTTTTCACTCAGAAATAATTTATTAGGGTAGCACTCGGTATTTTAAAAATTAGGTGGAAAAAATGTGAAGTCTCTCTCGTTTTTTTTTTAAATTAATGTTGTGATAGAGTGGGCCCACTGAATACGAACCGAGTGCCACCGAGGGAGACCGGTGGTGACTCGGTCGCACTCAATTTATGCTTTAATGAGGGGGTAGAGAACGAGTGGGAAGGGGAAAAATACGCACAAAATGAGGGGGGACCAATTTTAGGGTATTGACCTTATTTTTTAATTTTTTTTTGACCGAGTCGCTATCGGTAGCTATCGGTGGCACTCGGAGTCACTATCGTGTCGGCCACTAACTCAGTTTGACTCACTATCAGTGAGTCCCACTCGAGGTCGCTATCGTGGTCTCTATCGGTCTCCATCGCCAATTTTTTTTTTTTAAATCGAAAAAAATATTTTCTATTTATTTATCGGTCTCCATCGTGGTCTCTATCGGTCCCTCAACATATTTACTTATATATGTATTTCTCTCTTTTTTTTTAATTCTTTTGTCACATCTCAAATTAAAAAAAACTTGAAAAGTTATGACACAAACCTGCAATTTGTACTTTTGGCTATATTCGACACATATACATAAAATTGGCTATAATCGATATGTGTTATAGCCAAATTGGCTATTTCATGATTTAGCTCAAAAAAAAATACATCATTTCATTAAACTCATATTACAATAAAAATGGTGAAACATCATTTGAAATAAAGAAATACTCCCTCCATCCCGGCTGAATTGTCCCAGTGACTTTGGGCACAATAACCAAGGAGTGTGAGTGTAAAGTAAGTTGAGTGGAATTAATATTTTATTGTTGAGTGTGAAAAAGTTGCCTTTTTAAGTAATGAGACAATTGAGGTGGGACGGACGAAAAAAGAAAGTTGGACAATTGAGGTGGGACGGAGGGAGTACATCATTTTATTAAATTCGTCTCACAATAAAAATGATGAGATTGTCTTATCTGAGACTGTCTTTTTAAAAAAGTGAAAATATATGTCTAGGAACTGATAATGAAGATTGGAAATCAAACACTCGATTTTTTATAAAAAAAAATAAAATAAATTGATATCGGTCACTAAACCGACAAGTGAGTAGTGACAACAAGCTTAAGTAATGTTAAAGTATGCGATATGATGCTTCCTGTGTGACTTTATATTTGAGTCATAATTGGCAAAGATTTTCAAAATTTTCAATTATTTATTCATATAAGTCAATAATATATATTCTTGTACGATTAATACTATTATTATATATAATTTTGACATCGAGGAAGTTGTTCATGTGGTCATGATCCTAGCGACGTGCCCATACATAAAACCAATAGTTAACGATATTAATTGTGATTATGGCATCTCTACAAGATTAGCTGCATTTAATTAATTCACTAATGGTGTTTAGGCTAGAATATGGCATCATTAGTCAAGATGGTGTACTTGCATAAGAATACGCACCCTCACCATATGCGGCCATGTGCGTTTTACTAGTCAAACATGTTGCAATTTTAACCAATTTAACTTCTCAAATAATTGACGTTGTATATATAAATATATTGCAATTAGATTTTAGACTCAAAAGGCATCGAATCTGATTATATGATACTTTATTTGGATATTGTTTTTTCATCCCATTGTATGATTATTAACATGTATATATTGGTGTGTTTTTGCAGTAAGCTATCAATATTCACACACTATAATGTGGGCACTAACATAAGAAGTTAAAATGCCTAAGTTTAATTAAAATAACGGGTTCTATTTCTTTTTCTATTTTTTTTAAGAAAGAAACAAATTTAAGAAATCAATTCAAAAATCTAAAAAATAAAACCCTCAATTAAAAATATGAATGGTTAAAACTACCATTCTAAGACTCTTAGAATGATTTGTTTCAATTTATTTTTTACATAATGAAGATATGAATAAAATGAATATGTTTACAACATACTTTACAAATTAAAATATTCAACACGAAGAAATAGAAAATTAACAAAAATAAAAACAAAATTGAGTGAGTCCCATATAATACGTAATTTTATGAGATATTTATATGACTTTTCTGTATTCAAATGATTCATTTCAGTATAATAAATGATGTATTCAATAATACATTATTTACTATATTCAAATAAATCAATTATTAAATAATATATTTTATATATGTCTCACCGTATTATAAAAAATACTATTTCATACAAATTTTTGCATAAAAAAAACCTATCCATCCACGTTGGTGAATGATACGTATTTATCATGTAGACACCCTCATATTACTATCGATCTGCATTCATTTTGAAAATATGTATAATGGTTTTTTTTTAAAGAAGCAATTGATTAATCCTTTTTAATTCTCGTGCACAAAAAATTAATGTATGGTCTACAATTCGATATATAGTAGTATAAATTTTGACAAAATTAATTGAATGTGCGCAGCATAGCGTAGTCCAAGACTCTTGTTCCTTTAAAATGTCCAAATATAGTATTTGGTATATCTAATCTTTTCGCCATGCAAAATTAAACTTTGAATATCCCAATAATTTGATACACATGAATATCCTTATTTAATAGCCAAATATATATATATATATATATATATATATATATATATTTTGAATTTGACGTATGAACGTGACAAGTCCGTTGACTACTTGTGTCAATATCCTCCACCACATATGTAGATTCTCGGTAGACATAAAATAAAGAAAAAAGTTATTTTAAGATTCCACATAATAAAAATATAGTAATATTTTGAACCAATAATATTGAGATGTAATAACGTTTTGAGATTTAATGAAATCAAATTATAGTGTGTACGATATTTCACATGCAAATATGTTGTTTGAATAAGGCACTCAAAGTCTCAAACTACATTTAATGTTTATACAATTGCCTTTTAATATTTGAGGCCTTGACTTTCAGACCCATTTTTCTTAAATTTAATAAAAAATATGTACAACAAAATTTATTGGACAAAAGGAATTAATATTTTCATTTTTCCATTTACAATATATATCAATATACATCAGGGTTTCCAGTCTAAACTATAGTGATATTAATTTAGTATGAAACTCGCAAGTTGACTTCATTAATTTGAGTCAAAATATAAGTTAAAATTGAAATATTTAACCTAATTTTTTTTTAAACAAATATTTGAGACCGAATAACTTGCAAATCGGAAATCGATGGATCATCCGAATCCGATTAACATTATTACAAAGCAATGAACACCTTTTCTTTCACAACCTTTCATAAAAGAGCATGCATGTGTTGGCTTATACATTATACTACCAATTAGCAGAGTCGTAGATTTAACTACTCCTACATTATTTAATTTGTACTTAAAAAATAGTCAAAACCATAGCCAGCACGCGCAGTAATAATCCAACTTTTACAAGATTTCATTTCATACATAATTAGTTATGAGATGAAATGCTATCATATTATATTACAAACAAAACAAAGAACATTTAGTAAATACATATCAATATATATTCGTAAAATTATTGATCTTATAATTGACTATGAAACGAGATTTTGTATGCTTTAATACTCAACGAGACATCTATTTTTGAGGTTTTCATATTTTTGCTTTTGTCCTTGGTAATAAACGAACTAGATTGCTCGTTCCGGCATAGCAGGTGAGCACATAAGCAGCAAAGTATTAGCTTTTGGAGTGAAATTAAATTTCATCGTCTGTATCACGGGAAAGAGAAAAAAGAGGGAAGAAAATACCCCTTGATTCCTTGCTTTGTTGGTGTCTGTGCAAAAGGTTCGGCCTAGAACTTAGTTTTACGCACGCGGCCTCATTTATTTCTCCCCATATTTACTATATTTTCCATTAAAAAAGAGTAATCCAAAAGGACTTAATGAATGAGCTTTTGCTTCACATTTGGCGCATTTCTTTGAGGTTGGTTTCTAGTGTTTCTACAACCTGTTCGATGCAAATAGTAAGAATCTTGGGTTTTGTTGGGGGTTTACATGGAGAGTTGCTTTTGGGTTTTGTCTGTTGACTAAGTTCTTGAACAAATTTCTAATTTTTTCCCTCTTTTTTTTTTTTGAAAAGAAAACCTTTTTGGATTCTTGCATGATTTTTACAGCACATGGCGATGGTCTTTTCCCTGGTTTTTTCTTTTTTCACTCACCCCCCTTCTGATTTCTCTGCTTTCTTTCGTCGATTCGCTCTGTTCCTCAGATTTTGTTAGTAATTGAATTTTCATTAGTTAGCTACATTGTAAATCTGTTCATTTATTGACAAGAATATATTGGGTTTTCTTCTCTATAGTTATGACAATCATTAATAAGATAGTACTGTTCATAACAATGCATTATTCAAGAAACCTATGCACTAAGCAATCTTCTTCTTCTTCTTTTTTTTTTTTTTTTAAATACAGCATTAGTGAAATCTATACGGAGAGATGCTCATTGTCTACCGTTTTGGTGGTTGATTCATCTAATACCGAGATGCTGTTTTCCGTTGCAGGTTTTTCCCAATCTTGAACTGCCAAAGTTATATAGTGCACATGTTTGATGTTTTTCTCAATTCTTTATTAGATTTGGGACTTGAAGCCTTTTAAGAGCTCTAGGATCCCTTGTTTATTTATTTCTTGCCTGCAAATCTTTATTCTGCAGAATATTTATAATAAAAGAGAGAGAGAGAGAAAGTAATAGGAGGGGGGGTGGTGGGGTGGAGTCAGATTGTGTGTGTGGCAGCTATCTCTGGTTTTTGGGGAATAATTTAGTGTGCAAGCCTGTTGGTGATGTCTCCTTTGCTGACTAGGTGCTTCCGGACTCCGTGGGCTCTGCCGCCGACCAAGGAAACAATCCCCTCTCTCGCTCTCTTCCCATTCAAGTGATCCTTTTCTTTAAAAACTCTTTTATCTTCACAAACCCCCATTCTCTATTCTCTCTCTAGAAACTGAAAATAAAGCTTCCTTCTTGCCCGGTTGGTTGTCAAGATTCGGTCATACGAAGCATATATCCTCTCATCCTTTTAGATCCCATCACCTTTTCCTCTGGAAGTTCAAGAAATTGGCCATTTTGAGATCATTGGTCCCCACTCCTACACCCTCCATATTTTGCCATTTTCCAACCCTTATTTCCTCGATTCGGCCCTGTCGGATCTTCTGGGATACCTTCAAGTCAATCGGCCCTACTGCATTTTCCTTTGCTCATTTGAATAGTGTGGAACCTTAATTTTTTTTTTCTTTCTCCCGAGTATCTGAGGAGGGATAGATCTTTGACTTTGCAAAATGAAGTTTATGAAGCTTGGATCCAAGCCTGATACCTTTCAGTCTGATGGGGACAACATAAGGTTAGATCTTTATTCATCTTCTCTTCTCAAGTTTGATGCTTGTTTTTTTTTTCTTCTTTCTTTTGGCTGATTTTGCTGTGATGCACTCCACCTGCTTGGTTATATTTTCTTGAAGTTGTCTTAATCTCTTGTTACTCTCACCATCTTTTTGCCTTTTTGCATTTTTGTAATCTCCACTTTTGTCTTTGACCCTTTTCAAGGAAGGTGATATATTGGCTTGATTCAGTCACTATCATCTGATTTGTTGAATTTTCAAAGCTTGTTGGTCGATTTCCAACCCCTTCTCTTTCTTTATGTTCATTTATGACTATCTTCTTGCTCCTTAAAACCTAAATCTTCTTTTTGACATTGCTATTTATCAACTTGCAGAGGATCAATTACGGTAGTATCCCCACTTCCTCCAAAAAAAAAAAAAACCATACCAACTTAGTTGACCGATTATTCGTGCATTTGGTCTCATTTTAGGACAACAATAGCTTTTCCAACTCAAGCTCTCCATCCAACTCTTTAAAATGTGTACACAACTGAATCATTGCAATAGAGTTCCTTTGAATTCATATGAAAACTGAATGGTTGTAGTTTTTCTCTGGTCCAAATCTCAGAAAAGGTAAACAATGGTGACCCCTTTTGGTGCAGTGAGATTGTGTTCATGACTTAACTAACTATTTCAAGCTTACACAAGTATTTTTTGTGTTTTTCCTCTATTTACCTTGTGTTTGTGTGCTTTGTTCTGCAGATATGTGGCCAGTGAATTGGCGACGGATGTTGTTGTCCAAGTTGGTGATGTCAAGTTTTACCTACACAAGGTATGGCAATCTTGTGAAATACATTAAAGAAAATTCTTGTTTGATGTTTACTATTTATTGCTTTAAGGTGGTTACAGTGAGTCATTGCATAAATCTGAAGTAGTTTTGTAGCTTATCCCAATACTAATTAATTGCTGCAATGAAATGTGCAGTTCCCTCTTCTCTCTAAAAGTGCACGCTTGCAGAAGCTGGTTTCTTCAGCTAATGAAGGAAATGGAGACGAGATCAACATTGATGATATTCCGGGCGGTACAACTGCTTTCGAACTATGTGCCAAGTTCTGTTACGGGATGACTGTAACCCTTAATGCTTACAACGTTGTTACGACTCGCTGTGCTGCTGAGTATCTGGAGATGAATGAAACGGTTGAGAAGGGTAACCTCATCTACAAGGTTGATGCTTTCCTCAGCTCCAGCGTTTTCAGAAGCTGGAAGGACTCGATTATAGTTCTTCAGACTACGAAATCCATGCTGCCATTGCCTGAGGAGCTGAAACTAATCACCCACTGCATTGACGCCATTGCTTCCAAGGCGTCGGTTGATATATCCAAGGTGGATTGGTCCTATACATACAACAGGAAGAAGATTGCAGAGGAAAATGGGAATGATCCTGGCTGGAACAGCATCAGAAACCGAATGGTCCCGAGTGATTGGTGGGTCGAGGACTTGTGTGAGCTTGAGATAGACTTGTACAAGCGTGTCATTGTTGCTATCAAGAATAAAGAAGTGGTGTCGAATGAAGTTGTTGGGGAGGCGTTGAAAGCATATGCTTACCGGAAACTACCTGGTTCTGGGAAAAACGTGATCCAACAGAACGATATGGCTAAGTTTCGCAACATTTTGGATACCATCGTGTGGCTGCTGCCTGCGGAGAAAGGCAGCATCTCGTGTAGTTTCTTGTTTAAGCTGTTGAAAGCTGCCATCTCGGCTAATTCAGGTGAAACAGTCAGGATGGAGCTTGTGAAAAGAATAGGGCATCAGCTGGAGGAGGCGTCTGTCAATGATCTGTTGATTCGAGCTGGTGATGGCGAAGAGACAATGTACGATGTTCATGTTGTCAAGAAAATACTCGAAGAGTTCATAACACAAGATGAGATTGCTGAAACTGAAGCAGAAAATGGCGGTGAGATACAGGAGATGAGAAGGCCCGGGATTCTATCCGAAGCTTCAAAGCTGATGGTGGCCAAGCTCGTTGATGGTTACCTTGCAGAGATTGCAAAGGATCCTAATCTGCACCTTTCTTTATTCACTGGGATTGCAGAGATGGTTTCGAGCTACTCACGACCAGCCCACGATGCTCTGTATCGTGCCATTGACACGTATCTCAAGGTAAAATCCCCCCCTTGAAGTATGCCATGCTGTTTACAAGCATTACTTCATTGCAGTTGCAGAATCTGTTTCGTGTTTGATCTGATTCTTCGATTTCGGAGCAGGTGCATCCCGGGATCAGCAAGAGCGACCGGAAGAGAATATGCAGGCTGATGGACTGCAAGAAGCTGTCAGCAGATGCGTGCATGCATGCTGTGCAGAACGAGAGGCTTCCTCTACGCGTGGTGGTGCAGGTGCTCTTTTTCGAGCAGGTTCGTGCTTCTGCTTCATCTGGGAGCAGCACCCCCGATCTTCCCAAAGCCATTAAAGACCTCAACTGTGGCTCCTACGGGAGCTCACGCTCAGCAACTACTCACACAGACGAGGATTGGGATGCTGTTGCTTCTGCGGAAGAGCTCCGAGCCCTGCGAGGCGAGCTGGCTGCTTTACGGCTGGGAAATGAGAACAAGATTGGCAACTCCGAGAGGGCAGCCATCAGCAAGATGAAAGGGGTCATCATGTCCAAGAGAATCTTCTCCAAGATCTGGTCCAACAAGGCAGGCCAGGCCGAAAACAGCGGCTCCGACTCGTCGGAGAGTCTTGGCTCGGCTAACCAAGACGAAGTGAAATCGACGCCTGCTCGGAAAGGGAGGCATTCTGTTTCTTGAAGTATCTGTTTTAGTTTACTTTTTTTTTTCTCTCTCTTTTATTATTGGCTTTTAGCTTGTTACAAGGTTAGTTGCATTGGACTTTAAATCAAGAATTTAGCATAGTTTAGTGCAGTAAATGGTGTCTATTATGAAAGAAGGTACTGATAGACCAACAATATTTGCCTCAGAAAGTAATGTATTACTGAGCACGTATATATAGAGTTTACAAGATATATGATATCTATCTAAAGATATATACAATCTAGAGATATATACAAATAAGCTAAGAAGATATAGATATATTATTTGATTTAGTATCTTCATGCATATCTATTCTAATATCCCCCTCAAGCGAGATTGTGGAAAACTGACAACTCGAAGCTTGCCGCGAAAGTATTCGAACAATGGACGAGGTAGGCCTTTGGTGAATATGTCTGCCACTTGTTCAGAAGATGGAATGAAAACGGTATTCAATTTCTTTGCATGCACTAATTCCCGGACAAAGTGGTAGTCGATGTCAATGTGCTTTGCGCGATTATGTGTGACAGGATTTTGACTTAGAAAAATCGCACTGTTGTTGTCGCAGAATAGAGATGGCGGCGCTGAAAGTGGGACGCGGAGCTCATGTAACAGATTTGTGACCCATATGATTTCTGCAGCGGAGTTGGCGAGGGCGCGGTATTCCGATTCACAACTGGACCGTGAGACCGTCGGCTGTTTCTTTGCGCTCCAAGATATTAAGTTTCCAGCAAGAAATAGTGCATACCCATAAGTGGAGCGACGGGTGTCCGAACAACGAGCCCAATCGGCGTCAGAGTAGGCAACGAGATTGCAGCTTTCCCGAGTAGAAAAAACCAAACCATGATTGATTGTTCCCTTGACATAGCGAAGAATGCGTTTGACTGTCTGATAATGGTCCTTCGTGGGAGCGTGAAGAAACTGACTTACCAAATTGACGGCGAAAGAGAGATCTGGCCGTGTGATGGTTAAGTACTGAAGTGCGCCAACTAAGGACCGGTAGAGAGTGACATCGGCGAAAGGTTTCCCGTCGGCCTGAAGGGTTGTGTTTGCGGCGATTGGAGTCGAGACTGGCTTAGAATCCAATAAGTCTGTTCTAGAGAGAATGTCCCTGGCATACTTTGCTTGAGACAGAAATAGGCCATCCACGGTGTAAGTAACCTCTAGTCCAAGGAAATAGTTCAGCTGCCCAAGGTCTTTAATGGAGAACTCCGAATTCACGTCTTGAATAAATCTGGAGATAGAGGCGACGTCATTTCCTGTTAAGATGATGTCGTCAACATAAACCAGTAGAAATAAGATCACACCGTCCTTGAAGAGAGTGAAGAGTGATGTGTCCGATTTACTACAGCTAAAGCCGAGACGAAGCAAATAATCACTGAGGCGGGTAAACCAGGCGCGTGGAGCTTGCTTCAGACCGTATAGAGCCTTGGACAGTTTGCAGACATGATTTGGAAATTGCTGATCAATGTATCCAGGAGGCTGTTCCATGTACACAGGAGAAGATAAATCGCCATTTAGGAAGGCATTTTTGACATTGAGCTGGTGAAGAGGCCAGCTATGGAAAACGGCGAGGCTGAGAATGACCCGTACTGTGGTTGCCTTGACTACTGGACTGAAAGTGTGAGAGAAATCAAGACCAGGAATCTGAGTAAACCCCTGAGCTACTAACCGTGCCTTGTGGCGATCAATGGAGCCGTCAGCTAAGAATTTGGTGTGGAAGACCCACTTTGAGCCCACTATGTTGGTGTTCGGAGGTCGCTGGACGAGGGTCCATGTGTTGTTGCGACGCAGAGCAGCCATTTCTTCGTCCATAGCAGCCATCCAATGAGCATGTTTTGCAGCAGATTTGAAACCACGTGGCTCTGAACTAGATAGAAGAGCATCATAAAAGACAGTGTTAGCAAGATTAGCAATATATCGTGGTCTAAAGATACCGGCCTTGGCTCGAGTGGTCATTGGATGGGTAGGTTGCACGGGTAGAGTGTGTGCGTGATTAGGGTTAGGGTTTTGTGCGGGAATAGGTTGAGGGGCGCCGTTAGGGTTAGGGTTAGGGTTAGGGTTAGGGTTGGGGTTTTGGGCGCCGTTAGGGTTAGGGTTAGGGTTTTGGGCGCCGTTAGGGTTAGGGTTAGGGTTTGGTGCGGAAATGGCGAGAGGGGCGCCGTTAGGGCAGATAGTGCAAGGTGCGGAGGGTGGGGTTTGGATCGAAGGTGGCAACGATGGTGAGGGAGGTGAAGGCCGGAAAGACGTCGCCGAAAGTGGTTCGACGAACGACAAAATTTCAAGGGAGTTTATGACCGAAGCGGACGAGTTTGACACATAGGGAAAGTGGTTCTCATCAAACCTTGCGTGATGGGTAACATAAATGCGTGTCGTAGCAGGATCGAAGCACTTAAAACCCTTGTGAGTAGAAGAGTAACCTAGAAAGATGCAAGGTAAACTACGAAGGGAAAATTTGGTCGAGGCGTAGTCCCGTAAGCAGGGATAAACGCGACAGCCAAAGGGGTGGAAGGAGGAGTAGGATGGGGTTGAGCCGTATATAAGCTGAAAAGGAGAGCTGCCGTCTAGAATGGGTGTGGGAAGACGGTTGATGGTGTAGACCGCAGCACTAAACGCATCTACCCAAAAGGACAGAGGTAAATTGGCGTGGAAGAGGGCTGTGAGGCCGGATTCAGTAATATGACGGTGTTTCCGCTCAGCCCGCCCGTTTTGACTTGGGGTATACGGACAGGAAAAGCGATGATGAATACCTTTAGTGAGGAAGAAGTTACGGACATTGTGATTTGTGAATTCAGTTCCACCATCAGATTGGAAGGTTTTGATTGTACGGGAGAACTGATTTTCAACAAAGGCAGTAAATATTTGTAGGTGTTTGAAAAAATCAGATTTTCGCGCTAAAGGATAGAACCAAGTAAAGCGTGAGAAATCGTCAATGAAGATTACGTAATATCGAAAATTGGAAGTAGAGGTAACAGGTGCAGGACCCCAAAGATCACAGTGAATTAAATCAAGAAGATGCGAAGAACGCTTTTCATTAAGTTGAAATGGAAGCTTAGAACTTTTAGCAAGTTGACAAGAACGACAGAGACTGCTAGATAAGGAACGACTAGAAAGGGAAATAAGACCTAATTTGCTGAGAAGAAGTAGAGACTCGGGCGGAGTGTGACCCAAGCGAGAGTGCCATACATCCATGGATGCTTGCATGTGTCTCGACCTTGCGGTAGCAAGAAGAGCTGTGCAATCTCCATCCAAAACGTAGAGGCCATCTTTACGGTGACCGGTGGCAATAACATGATTTGTTTTTCGGTTCTGAATGAGAAAGGAAGAGTGTGAGAAAACAACACGGAGAGGTAGATCAGTGATTAATTTACTGACAGATAAGAGATTTTTAGTGATAGAGGGAACGACAAGCACATCAGATAAGAGAAGATGAGAGTTGAGAGAAGGGTACCGGTGTGGGTGATAGGAAGATGAGCACCGTTACCTACAACCACCTGCTGATTACCAGAATAGGGAATGGCGTTATCAAGATTTGCAGGGCTGGAAGTCATGTGGACAGAAGCGCCAGTATCGATATACCAATCCGAGCGATCGGAAGAGGGAATCGAACATCCTGCGGCGAAGGCCTCAGCTAGGTTTGAGGATGGTTGCGGAGTGTATCGTTGAGGACAGTGTGAAGCATAGTGGCCGTTGGTGCGACAGATTTGGCAGTGGGGATGACGTTTCTGATTCTTTTGGCCACCACTCTTCTTCTGATTTTTAGGGTATGGAGGGCGAGAGTTAGCCGGAGGCGGCCCAAGGATGCCACGGCTGGAGGAGGTGGAGGAGTTGCTGTAGAAGGCGACAGAAGCAGGAGCAGGAGGATCGAGAGAATCCTGAAACAGGGAGAAACTCTCTGCTTTAGCGAGCAAATCACTGAAGGACGGAATAGTGGGAAGGGCCATCTATGCGGCTGAGAAATTGACAAAGGAAGGGCCGAGACCTCGGAGGAACCAGTGAGCCTTGTCGGTGTCGTCAACTGGTCGACCAATGGCAGAAAGCTGATCGCAGATGGCTTTGAAGGCACGACCGTATTCCTTTACCGAGCGATCACCCTTCTTCAATAGTTGAAGTTCGTCTTTCAGTTGGATTTCCCTGGTTTTGGATTTGTGGCTGAAGGAAGACTCGAGGGCGAGCCAGACGGAACGTGAAGAAGCACAACCTAGGGTTTCGGCCATGGCTTCTTCGGAGAGAGTAGATAGAAGGAGGCTGAGGAGGCGTTGATCTTGTAGGCGTCAGGAAGTATAAGCCGGATTGACAGCTGAGATGCCGGCTGCGTCGGTTAACGTCGTGGGTGGTGAAGGAGTAGAACCATCGACGTATCCAAATAGGTTTTGGCATGTTAGTAATGGAACAATTTGCCCTCGCCATAGAAGATAGTTGGAAGATGTGAGTTTGATGGTGATCATATGCACCAGGGTTGACAGCGGAAGAGGATCGACGGCCAAATTGTGATCGGCCATGATGAGGGAGAGAGGTAGGCGAAGGGAGAGAGAGGCGAGTAGAGATTAGGGTTTGTGAGAGGGAGAGAGATCGGCGAAGGGAGAGAGAGGCGAGGAGAGATTTAGGGTTTGTGAGAGGGAGAGGGACGAAAAATATGAGGAGAGAGATTAGGGCAGGATCGCGGTTAGGCTGATACCATGATAGACCAACAATATTTGCCTCAGAAAGTAATGTATTACTGAGCACGTATATATAGAGTTTACAAGATATATGATATCTATCTAAAGATATATACAATCTAGAGATATATACAAATAAGCTAAGAAGATATAGATATATTATTTGATTTAGTATCTTCATGCATATCTATTCTAATAGGTACTAATACTATGGTGTCACAAGTGAAAGATTTGTGGTTTTAGAGAAACTCCATGTAAAGATTTCTGAGTTTTTTGCCTTCATTTTTTTTTTTTTTTTTTGTCTCCAACCATTGCTAACTAATTTAATAAATGACCAAAAAAAATAGACTAATCAATACTTTATCCTCAAAATCATGGTTGCATGCCCAAATAAATCCTTTTATTTAAATAAGTAATCATTGATAACAACAGCGGATGCTATTTTTCAGATTTACTCACCACCACGGTCAAAATAAACAATTAATCCAATGCTATTTCTCATGCAAATCCCAATCTATAATAGTATTTCTTCGTGGTTTGATTGATTCAGATTTGCAGTATTTCTGTCGACTGATAATCCGCCATTATCATCAAATCACACCTTCTTCCGTTTTACTGTAAAATTAGTTGTAGTTTCAAATGCGAATCTCACAGTCATAGCGTGATATCATCATCTCTTCGTCAACTCAAAAACGATTTCCTACATTCAAACAGATTTTATTTATTTATTTAATTCTGTGGGAATTTCTCTCACCTCTCGCATGACATGCTCCTAAACATACATAAATACATGCAAAACTGCGTGTGACGAATTTCGCCATTTTAACGGTTGTTACACCTCCTTCATCGGCCGTCGAGGTAAGTTTCTAATTGAATTTTGAGTGTTTGGTTTCATTGGATGTTTTCTCGATTTGATTCTCCCAAATTTCAGTCGATAGTGCTTCTAACAGAAGTTTAAAAGTCTCCATAAATCTCCGGGGCGTAATTGTAGTATGTTAGAGCAGATTGAGTAAAAATGAGAAGAAATTACAATACTTGCTCGTGAATCAATTCTAATTTGCTTATCAGTCAGTGATGCTTCTTGTATGTTGCTCTTCTCTTAGATGGAAGAGACTAAAAATGCATCAACTGGCTCCCATCCGATAGTTTTAAAGATTGACGAGTTTAAGGTGAGCATGTGCCTTAGCACATTTGAGTGGAATTCTACTCATGTAGCTAATTCTTCTACTCTGCTTTGTGCTTGTCTGTATAATGTAGGGCGACTTTTCATTCGATGAACTGTTCATGAAGTTGGTTAACCAGCTCTCGCCTTCTTGTTTAGAAGAAATCACAAATGCATCTGAAGGAGTCGTTGCAAATGATTCTACTCCACATGGTCATAGGCGCACCCAATCTGAAGTCGGAAAATTCTCACAAGTAATATCAAGCCCATTGTTTCCTGAAGTAGATGCTTTGTTAGCTTTGTTTAAAAATTCGGGTATGCAGTTGATTGATCTTCGGAAGCAGGTAAGAAGTTTCAACATTATGGTGTGTAGTTGGTTTTTGCTTTACTCGATTATGTTTCTAACGTCGATGCCTGTGCAAAGATTGATGGGAGACTCTACAATCTCAAGAAGGAAGTGGCAGCACAAGATTATAAGCACCGCAAGACACTTTATGAGGTCAGCTTACCATGCATGTCATTTTTGTATAGTGAAAACTTTTGAATTTGTTTATAGAATGATTTCTAGTATAACTCGGCTATTGTCTCTTTGTACATGTGATGCACAGCTGGAGAAAGGTGTTGATGGCCTGTTTGATAGTTTTGCAAGGTTAGATTCCCGCATATCAAGTGTTGGCCAAACAGCTGCTAAGATAGGGGACCATCTGCAGGTATACCCTTATACAACTTGGGATGAATGCCCGGATGTATTTATTTATTTTGAATTTTTTGTTTCATGATTGCTTCGAGATTTTTTATTGAGCATAAGATGGTTTATTCTATGTAAAGATATTATGCTACTACTTCAATTGCTATTTTACTTACTGTGCTACTAGTATATAGCTTGGCAAAGTCCTGTCTGATTCAGAAGTTGTCGTTTTGATTTTTGACATTCTTCAATGCCAGAGTGCAGATACCCAGAGAGAAACTGCCAGTCAAACAATAGATCTTATTAAGGTAATCCTTCTATAGGTATGAGAAAGTGCTCTGAAGTGTGTGATACTATTGTTTGCCATGCAGAATGCCTCTATGCTTAAAATTATTATCAATGTAGAATCCCTCTTTGATAGCATTAAGTAATTTATTCCTGCAGTACCTGATGGAGTTTAATAGCAGTCCTGGTGACCTAATGGAACTCTCACCTTTGTTCTCCGATGATAGCCGTGTAGCTGAGGCTGCATCAATTGCACAAAAATTGAGTAAGATGACCCCTCCTTTGAGAACCTGAGAATTAAAAGTTTCTCGGCATTAAATTTTTTTTTTTCCATAAACTGTATACCATCTCTATTCCTTCTTAAGACAATGTGTTATCATGATTAAGTAAATCTCTGTTCAGGAATTGGGATTATCTACTTTCATAAATTTCGGTTTATATTTCCTTCTTCATTACAAAAGTATGAACAGTCTAATAACTACAGTCATTTAGGATTCTTTGCCGAAGAAGATCCTGGAAGACAAAGCATGACGGCCTCATCAGTTGGGGGAAATGCGACAGCAAGCAAAGGATTGGAAGTTGCAGTTGGCAATCTCCAAGAATATTGCAATGGTATGGCATTTTATGTCTCAAATGCACTTTGTTCACAATCATTAGTCATGACCAGGGAATACTGAAACATTTCACTGCTGGTTATAATAGACCTCTAAGTAAGTTGACTCTCGTGATTTAATTTGCAATCTACTTTAGTTAGATGATTCACTTAACTTGATATTAGCAATGACCTTTTCAAGCGTATCACTGTATAGTATCCTGACAAATTTGTGCTTCAAAACATGCTTGTTAGATCAAGTGTGTATTTACTTCTATTAATTTAATTTTAACTTGTCTTTCCGGCATGAATATCTTTTGATTTTTTAACTTATAATGAAATTTATATGGAAAACAAAGTGTATTTAAATGAAGCTTTTCCATTGAATTCTGATTCTTTAACCACACATATCTTGTTGTGAAGGAGTATCAATTTGAGATATTTGTATTTTGTACCAAATGATTTGTATCTAATGTCCCTTTTCCGTAGTTTTGAATGTTGTCATGATTAGTCCAGTGAAAATTGATTTTTTTTAAAATGTGTGTGCAGAACTGGAAAACAAATTGTTATCCAGATTTGATGCAGCATCGCAGAAAAAGGATCTGTCTTCAATGGCAGAATGTGCAAAAATCTTGTTGCAGGTGATTTTTTTATCAACCTGGCTCAATGTCTTTGTTGCAATGGATAGATTCATGCCAAGGACTTGAATCATTCTTGAAAATAATGAAAAAGTAGCCAACAGCTTCTAAATATCCAATCATTTAATCTGCTAACTTTTTCTTTTCTTCTTATAAGTATCATCATCATCATCAATATCCCTGTCGCTAATATTATTTTCATCTTTGTTTTGGCATTTTGTTTCAAAGGGATGGTATTTGGTTCTGTAGAATTAAGATATCTACCTGCATTCATGCCTGTTGTTGTATGACACAATTCTGCCTGTACTAGACACATTTCTGTCCACATAGACATATCACTAGTAATATGTAGAAAAGTATTTTTCTCACTTCTCTTTCTTCCAAATTCAGTTTAATAGAGGTACTAGTGTAATGCAACATTATGTTGGGTTACGCCCAATGTTTGATTTGGAGATCATGAATGCTGATGCCCAAGTGGTTCTCGGTGGCCTTGGATCTCAACCCAGTCCTAGCAATGTTGGTAATGGGCTCTCTTCGTTGTACCACGAAATTACAGGTCTGAACAACTCTGCCTCATCTCAGAGGAAGCTGGCTTTGAGAATGTCTTTTTGATTTTTTACCACTCTTCTTGCAGATACTGTAAGGAAAGAGGCAGCGACCATAACAGCAGTATTTCCTTTCCCCAATGATGTCATGTCCATATTGGTTCAGGTATTCTGGTTCGACTAAGTTTTTTCTTGCATTTACAGGTCCTGGACTATCATTTTTTTTCCTGTCATGGTGCAGCTAAATTATGTAAATAGGTATATGATGGAGGTTGGTTTTAAAATGAAATTTTTATTGAGGTATACAAGAATATCTGATTCTGGAAAACCTATTGAGCTGCAATACTATTGATTGCATTCAATATATTGCACATGTTTCTGACTTCTTAAATATCCTGTTGTAGTCCACCTTTTCTTACTGATGTTCGCATGCATTTGTTCCTCTAAATTTTAGATCATAGGGTTTCAGTGTTGTGTGCTGCATTATTGATATTCTGTTTCACATGAAGCGCGTGCTGGAAGATCGAGTTCCTAATCTTCTTGAGAATCTATTACTGAAACCATCTCTTGCTACTCCACCTCCCAAGGAAGAAGGAGGGCTTATATTAGTGAGTTCACATGTATCTATTAAACTCTATTATAAGTTTAGTATTGAGAAATATTAACGATTCCCAAATTACCTCAGTATCTGCGAATGCTAGCAGTGGGATATGAGAAGACACTTGAGCTTTCTAAGGACTTGCGTAGTGTGGGATGTGGTGACTTGGATGTTGAAGGTACAAAATATACATAAGCTTCCTGAAAGATATTATGTGCTACTAGCAGAAGCTGTATATATCATATACATAACCTTCCTCTGATCTATCTGTGCAGGCTTAACAGAGTCTCTATTTCTTCCCCACAAAGATACTTACATAGATTACGAAAAGGCTTCTCTTAGGCAACTTTATAAAGGAAAGGTATGTCATAAACTACTGATCTCCATTTCTGACTTCTTTCCAAAGAGAGAGCCCTCTGACTTAGATGCTAGCCTCCATCACAAAAAGTATTAAATGTACTTGGAAAGAGTAAATTATAAAAGATTTTTCATACTGTATCCTTATTTTACCTGTTCAAAGTAAAAATATTGTTAAATTCAAAGAACATTAAGTATGGGTAATTTAAGGAATAAGAGTGTTTAATGCACATATAATAAGGAAATTGAACTATATTTCCGGGGCAGACAATATATGGAATAGTGGACTATCATAATGGGACGGAAGGAGTACTTACTAGCTCCATGCATCGTTCAAATATTCATGTAAATGATACAGATGGAGGAACTGGGCATTGAAATCCCTCAGTCCACGGAATCGAGAGGCACAATTGGGCGTTCAAGGGGAGCATCCATAGCGCCTTCTCAACATCAGATATCTGTAACCGTGGTTAGCGACTTTGTACACTGGAATGAAGAAGCCATATCCAGATGTACTTTGTTGTCATTACAGGTAAACCTAGTTCCATTGCTTGGTATTCTAATTATTTGCATTGAATGAATGATTACAAGAATCGTTTTAGAGATATATTTAATAGTAGATAATTCCTTGTTATCATGCAGCAAGCTACTCTTACAAATAATGTTCGGGCCGTTTTCACGTGCCTTTTGAAGCAGGCGAGTTTATCAGTTTCCTGCATCAAGAGCAAGACAAATTACTTAATTATTTATTTCCTATTCCTTTTCCTTGCTCAGGTCAGTCAATATTTAACAGAAGGCCTTGAAAGAGCTCGAGAAGGCCTGACAGATGCTGCAGCATCTAGGGAACGGTTTGTTCTTGGAACTAGTGTCGGTCGAAGAGTTGCAGGAGTCACATCTATAGTAAGCATTTGATCTATTTAGCTTTCTTTGGTATTTCGAATGACTGCAATATGTTAGTAATCTAAGCAGAAGGGCCTTCTTTATTGAAAGATCTTGATCTTGGAGTATTTAACATGAGAACTTTTATTGGTAATATGTAGGGAGAATCTGCTGCTGCAGCTGGAGAAAGCAGTTTTAAAACTTTTATGCTCGCTCTACAGCAGTGTGGAAATAGTGTGGTTATTGTTCAGCAAGTATGTCACTTTGCTAGCAATCTTGTCTCTTGATGTTTATCATTGTAGTAAGGACAGATTTGAATATGAATCAACACTGATTTTGCAGTACTTTGCGAACTCCATTGCTCAACTTTTACTGCCCGTTGATGGTGCACATGCTGCTGCCTGTGAAGAAATGGCATCAACAATGTCCAGTGCAGAAGCTGTTGCTTACAAGGGGCTCCAGCAGTGCATTGATACATTGATGGCTGAGGTAAGAACTGAACTTCTTATCCAAAAGTATGTTGCTCCGCTCTTCTAACAGTTGATTCCATACCTCTTCACAAGCCTCTACTTCAGATTTTGTATTATTTGATTATTGAGCCATTGTTAGGTCGACCGCCTGCTATCAGCTGAACAGAAAGCAACAGACTTCCGATCATCTGATGATGGCATTGGCCCAGATCACCGACCAACAAATGCCTGCACCAGGTGCGAAAACTCAGTATCAATCAAGATCTTGTTCTTTAAGTGGCATACCAAGAAAATATAACGCGTGGCAGATTTTAGATTCTCTTGCGCCTTTTTTTTTCCTTCTTTTGGAGATAGTATTCGTTCTATCTCATCATCTCCAAGTCCAATTTGCTTCTATACTGAAGTTCTAGTTTCTCTGTCGAATTCCAGGGTTATTGCTTATCTCTCCCGGGTGCTTGAGACTGCTTTCACAGCTCTAGAAGGTTTGAACAAGCAGGCATTCCTCACTGAACTGGTAAGGAGGTTGTTTCCACATAAGCAGTTTAGTGATTGGATACCATGGCTTGCGCTTGATACACAAAATTCAGCTTCATTCTCCTTAAGATAAAACCTACAAATGAATTTAATAGGGAGTAATGACATTGAATTGATCAATCAAATTAGCTACTTTCATTAGTGGCAAGATTGTCGTATATTGGTTATAATATTGAGGGAGTTTTGAATAAATTGGGTGGCCAAGAAGCATGAATGAAGTGAAATAGAACCTAGAAAACTGGAAAAAAAAAAAAAAAAAAAAGAATTCCTTTAATTTCTTTCACCAATTGGTATATAAGCACAAACAGAATTGGAGGTTATCATTTCTGTTTGTGTATGAGAGTTGAACATCAATTGCTATTGATAAATAATCCAGTTGGTTGGGGTTAAGCTCTAAAAGTTTCAATATGTTATCAAAAACTTCATCAACCGAAGATTATTTTCAAGTATTATGTATATTTATGAACTAGCAATTACGTTATGATTGTCACAGGGAAATCGCTTGCACAAGGGGCTTTTAAATCATTGGGAAAAATTCACATTCAACTGGAGGTATCTCTTGATCTCTTGTTTTAATACCTTTAATATATCCAACCAGTGCCCCTCCTTCGTAGTCATCTCATGACTATGAATCATATGATAATCATAATATCCCTTCGTATAAACATATTTGGTGAAAGTGGCGTTTGGATTGCAGTGGAGGACTGCAGCTTAAACGTGACATATCAGATTATGCAGAGTTTGTTCGTAGTTTCAATGCTCCAACAGTAGATGAGAAGTTTGAGTCGTTGGGGATGTAAGTAACTAATTTAACCAATGCTTCCAAGAAAAAGATAATCCAGATTTGAAAGATGATGATGAATAACATTTGTTGAATCCAGCCTTGGAAACGTGTTTATTGTGGCTCCTGAGAGTCTGCCTTCCCTGTTCGAGGGAAACCCAAGTATTCGAAAAGATGCAAAAAGGTGCCAACTTTCACATTCTCCACTGCATTTTGCCTATTCCCATTCTCACTCTTGCTTTCATATTCAGGTTTATTCAACTAAGAGACGATTACAAGACTGCAAAACTCGCCACTAAACTCGCTTCTCTCTGGACTACCTAACTTTACCCTCTACACATTGTTCCTCTTTTTATTTCACAGCGTTACATTTCTCAGCATGCACTCCACTCTAATATCATAACTCTTTAGAAGCCTGCGTGGTTGCTGTAGCTTTGATCAAGATTGTAAGGCAGCAGGAGTCTCAACCAATTTGACCGTGTGAATTATATATATTTTTTCACGAGGAGAAATGTTACAAGAATGAGAAAATGTGGTGGTTTTCTTTTGCACATCTCATTTTTTTTTTAATGATAGTATAGAGAGCTAAATTTGCTTTAAATTTAAAGTTGGATATTCTGTTTTCTCAAAAATCAGAGTCGAAATATTGAATGTCGCAGTTTGTAAAGCTTTAACCCTTCTATATCCTACTTCTTCCAATTGAAGATTTATAATTCCATAGCCCAAATCATCCCTAAATTTGAGTTAGGCCGAATTTGAAGGTGTATATTTGTAATGAATAGCATCTATGTTACGCCCATTGACAAATCTATCATATTTCAAAATAAGTTCCTGGTTGAGTACAGCCATAAACTACTTCATTCACCAGAAACATAGCATGTACATCCAGGCCGAGCAAAAATCTTCTTAACGAAGACGATACAGTTCGAATATTACATGATATATATGCATTATGTACACAACAGTTTTCCATTCTACATGAGAGAGAGAAAGATAGGGAGCAGATCAAACAGAAAAAAGAAATGCACTAGCTAGTCAGTGAGATAAAATATCAAATGATCATTTCCTGTTATATTCGATACCTGAGAGAGGTAGAAGACAGCAGAAACCGATGTGTTACCAAAAAAAAAAAAAGAATTGCCTAATGAATAGCCGAAGATTAGTCATCAGTCATCTGGCCAGTTTCGACTACCTAGAATGTTGCCTCCAGTAGGTGTTAGCTCGTAGAATGGAGAGTCAGATACGATCAGTTCTTTCTATCTGTCTTTGTCATGTCATGTCATGCTGTTGTTACACGGTTACACTGTACAATGTGTGCTCTCAAACTGCTATCTTTAACCTGTTGTGTTGACTCAGAAATAAATCATCAACAGACAGATGGTGACGACAGTTAAGGAGAGAAGTTGATGAGGATCTATCTATTCTACCTGCATGGCTGCTAGAAGGGAAATATAGTCTGTGCATTGCTCCAGCAAAGCTCTTTCCTTTTTGGTTAATTTCGCCACTTCACTCACTAAAGAATTAACTTCCTCAACCTGAGAGTACACACAACTCTTCAGCATTCCTCAAGTCAGATTTTGAACGATTTATGACTATAAGTTTAAGAGATTACCATCGGCACAAGCAAATGTATAGAGGGTGCCATTGCTTGCATAATTTCAATAGCTGAACCAATGGCTTCCTGCAAGCTTTGGACGTCGGCCTGTCAAAAATCATATGATGATTGACTTGGAAAGACAATCCCTGTGAAGTATTTTGAACACAGTAAATGCAAAAGCAAGGCACATACGGAGCTTCCTCCAATAACTGGAAGTCGAAGAGTGCTGGCTTTTAATGCTTCTATAGCTCCAACCAAGGAAATCGAGTGGTCTTCATCCAAAGATGCCCATTCTTCTAAAAAGGTTATCTAAATTGCACAAAAAAACTGCCAGCTTAGGAATTGAAAACTGAAGAATCTGAGTTCATGCAAGTAGGGGATGATTGGACTGAGAAGTTCAATAAAAGATGGTAACATGATGTTTATGTGGGTAAAAGCAAATGTAGTATCAGTCAATCAACTCATATAGCAAAAGGTGCAAATTATAGTGCCTTGTTAGTTCTGAAAACCATTTATTAGGGCTTCTAATGCGAACAAAAAATAAGGTTGCTAGAAAATCAGGGCACTGTGTGTGGGAGTCTCCAGTCAAACCAAGAGGACTCACGAAATTACTTAAGGAAGGATTTCCATATGCGACCAAACATGTGTATGCAATTACTGTACCAGCTAAACTGGGTGAAGTTCAAGTTAGGTATCCACCATCCATAAGCAAGTACATACACTTTCATCTGGGTGTGTGTGAAATGGATGTCAAGCATCACACAGGAAGTTCACCGGGTAATGCATATATGACACCCACACAGCCAAAGCGTGATTATGATCAATAAGTTTCATGCAAGTGGAAACAGCAAATAGAGCTTACTTGTCCTCTTAAAATGGAAGCTAGTTTCAACTTTTGTCTTAGCAACTGCAATCTGTGCTTTCTTTTGGTCATGGTATCGCGTAGATCTGAGATTGTTATCCAAGCGTTCCACAGATTCTTCTGGTGAAGTAAGAGGAATTTATGCAATCAAATTTTACAAGGCAAACAAGATTTTCAGGGACTAGCTCGATCAAATTCGCAGTACTCGAAATTGATCATCATACTCCAAGATGAGAACAAATATTATGCACAAAAAGATTAATTATTTATTTAGAGGTCTTGATTCGAAACATGTCAAGACTAAACAACTCAAATGTGCATAAAGGGAGTTCAATGTAACAAGACTAAGCAACAGTTGCGAGCCTATTTATATGTCATACATCATCAACAAGTGCATAACAATGAGTAATAATATCTCTCATTATTCCATGTGCCTAATTAACCCTCTGGACATTTCTTAAGTCATCTGGACATTTCGTAAGATACGCAATATCATGTGCTGTATTCAAAACAAAAGGAAATAGCTGGATGAAACAAAATATAAGGGTAAAGAGGAAGTAGACAGTTCTCACCTCTGTACTCCGTTTCTGTACAAGCAAGACTGCCTCAGTTCTAGCATTTACAAAGCGCCATTGCAGGTGCCGGTTGTATAGAAGTCTCAATAAGTGTGCGTCTAAGATTTTGTTCTCCCCAACTTTCCCTCTCCGCACATCAACAGCAAAACTAAGGACTGAAGGTGTGTCAGTAAAATTGCAGTTAATGGTACTAACAGCATTTCTGATGCGAGATGGACTATGTCCCCTCGAAGGAGATGATCCCACGAGTGTCTTAAGTTTGCTAGGTGATGCAGCCCTTGTGCTGCCAACAATAGGAGACGACATTGTTCTTGGTGATGATAAAATTGAACCATTACTGGTGTATTGCTTCAACTTCGGTGGCACAATCAGTTTAGAACCAGGACTGGCAGACAAAGGTGATCCTGGATCTTGCAGCCTCCTCAGTCGGCTGTTAGTTTCTTGCCAAAATCTAGCCGAAACAAACGTCCTTGGAGGACCATTCTGCCTATGGGAAGCCCGGCCATATTCTTGAATACCCGAAGTACTACCCGATGACACACTATCCGAATCAGATGCTGTGAGATCACATGGCACCAGCATCTCATTATGAACTAAGTTTCCATCAGGGGCTCGCTGAGCTACCTTTGGTAGCTCAGAATGGCCCAAATCAAGACTCAGCCTACCATCAAGTGAAGCCCTTCGCTTATCAAGCATTGAGTGTTGTAAAGATCGAATTGAATTCACAGATCCACCTAGGCTACTCCTATCCCCGGCATTGCCACTACAATCCAAACTCCTCAACAACGGATTCGCCAATCGATTTCTAGCTGCCCAGCGATGCTGGTCAGCAGGCTTACAATTCTCTACCTGACCTCCTACAACGTCGGCCTTCCCTCTAGAAGGCGTGTTACTCCTTCTCTCTGGCGTGACCTTCCTCACACTACTCGAATTAGGGGAAGAAAGGGCCACCTTAGTCGTACTAATCGGCAACGAAAACGCTTCCCCTTGAAACGAAACAGACAAACTCCTAGCCGAGGTGACAAGAAGCTTACTGGCAGCTGAAACATTACCGGCATTACCATGTTTGGGATCAAGATTAGGTCTTAAAGGGATAGCAGCTTCTGGCCTCCTCCGGTCGACAGAAACAGACCTCTTAGTGCGTAATGAAGGCGCAGGGGTCGAGTTTCTTGAAACCAAAGGCGAGGGGTATCTTCTAGAAGAAAACGAGGAGGAATTTGAAGTGGAAGCTGAGGTTGAAGGGGACGTGTATCTAGACGACACAATTCTTGATTTGGGCTTCTTGGAGTTGTCTGAACTCCCATTGGCATTAACTTTTTCAGAAGGCAACAATAGCGGCCTTCCGCCGCGCTCATCTCGGGAGGCGGCGGTGATTTTGGAGTTTTGTGGGTCGGTCGTTGAAGCTGCTCCAGAAACAGCAGCCAACATCATCAAAATCAAGGACGCGCATACACACTCGCAAGCAGAATACGTGAAATCTCAGCGCTCAAACATTGAACCCCGCCGAAAAAGACAGACTTACCCAGAGCCCTTCTGGCATCTGCATTCTCACCTGCAACAAAGATCAGGAAATCCCACTGTAGCTCAAGAACACATATTGGGTCTTCAAAAGATTCCACATTTCTTTCCAAAATTCCTTTTTTCCTTCTTTTTTGTCTGTCACACGCAGCAACACAGCAGCCCAGATAATTCAGATACATAAAATCTGATGAATGTTGCGAGGTAGCAGCAAGAATTCAGACTGAGAGGAGCTGCATCGGTGCCGTGATTTGTGTGTGAGAGAGTGTGTGGGGCTGGGATTTGGCATGGAGTTGCTCGCACATAAAATCTTTGGAATTTTAGAGAAACTTTGAGGGAACATTACCGCTAGCCAAAACAAAATTGTAATCTTAATCACTCCAAAAAATAATAATTTTCCAATGATACTTTATTGCATTTTTTTGATAAATTAATGATTTGGTGCTCCAATAAATAGTTATTTATTAATATTTTAATGTGACATGACCAACTTCCTTTGTCTATACCAAGTGTTTATTTACTACACATTGATGGATGTGTCCCAACTAGGGCTGTCAATTTCTGACACGACACGATAACACGATACGAACACGCACGATAAAAGCGAGCACGAACACGACACGACACGAACCTGTTAAGCTCAAACACGAACACGACACGAACCCATTAAGCTCAAACACGATAATGACACGACACGAAAACGACCCGACACGATAAAAATTAACCTTACTAAAATTGTCAATTTTACACTTGGGACAAAAAAAATTTAATACGACACGATAACACGACACGAACACGCACGAACACGACACGAACCTGTTAAGCTCAGACACGAACCCAACACGAACCCGTTAAGCTCAAACACGATAATGACACGACATGATAAGACACGACACGATAAGGACCCAACACGCACGAATTGTCAGCCCTAGTCCCAACTAAAACTTCGAGTTTTTTAAAATAATTTTATATATACCTCCACTTTAGTCTTTACATGTAAAAATATGAACGAGATAAAATTCATTATTCATCAAACACCATACCTTTCTTTCTTGGCAAAAACTTTCAATCACAATATTAACTTAAACTATCGAATCGGTCGAATATCGAGAGCTAGAGCTAGCCTATTGTTCTAATTAATTAAGTTGTAGGGGACAAAAACTCAATTTTTTTGAGGATTTTTTTTTTATTAAATTATGATTTTTGCAGTAAAACTTTGACCCTATTGATTTATGAAATATATTCTTTAGGTAGCTAGTAGCTACTAGCATGCTCAACAAAAACTCATAGGGGCTCTAGCTAATTCTATGGTTTTATTTATTTATTTATATATTTTTAATGGAACTCATTTAGCCAAACTATACTATAGGTTTGATTAATTAATTCACTCAACAGATGAACAAGAAATTAGTATTCCTTGGGATGTAGATTTATACCTTTACACGTGTTCATGCTCAGTGTATATAGATATTCGTGAACAATATGTATGAATCAAAATAATTAATAAAGATATTTTTATTATGAATTTTAATACTCTTTTACTCAAAAACGACTTCTAAGTTCACGAACTACGCCAGTCACCTCTAGCATAAAAACACTTGATTATTCGAGCTAGTACAACCAGCTAAAGAAAATAGAGCAAAACGCCAAAAACTATTTTCCAGAATATAAATCCATTTTCATATTTTGCACCGAAAATGTTACCTCGACTTGAGGTGATAAAGAAACACAAAAAGTAAAAGTAGTAATTATTTAAAAGCTATAAACCATAAATAGATGATAGGAAAATCTTACCAGGAGATTCTTGCAAGCGTATAGATATTTTCTACAAGTATATAAATGTATATACACACATAAGAAATAGAAGAAAGTGTTGTCTGCATGTACAAACATACATATACATACATATATATGTATGTATGTGTGTTGTGTGATGATGATGATGATACAATAGAGGAAAGTCCAAGAGAAGAGGGCATTGGATTAGATAGTAACAAAGTTGGAAGCTTTATATATTTAGTTGTATTGGATGCGCCGTCTCCTTCTGTCTCTTTCCTTTTCCTCCCTTGCTTTCCACGCATCCATTTCCCCTCTTTCTTTCTCAACCTTTTCTTTATACTATTATTATACTCCATATTTATTATTTATCGTCTAACTTTTATGCAATACACTATTATATAAAAATAAATCATAAGCAAATATAAGTTTGATGAGACCAACTGATAATCATTTTGATTCTCTATTATGATTATAACAATGTCTATTAGATATAAAAACGAGGAACAAAATCATCGTGGCAACTTAAAAATTGGCACCTTTAATTTTCCTTTAGAAAGTCTCTTCGTAATAAAAAAGTTGCTTCAATTAAAAAAAGAAGGCACATGTCAAATGTGTGCAGTAGAACTTAAGTTTGTAGTGTAGTGTAGTTTTAGCACTTTCCCCCCCCCCCCCCCAAATAATAAACTTGGTTTGATCCTTCCTTGCTTTTACATGACATCTGCCCTTAACTTTGGATTTACTTCTGAGTGTTTTATATGTGTTGTAATAAACTAATAAAGCACCGATGAAGTTCATATTCTTACAAGTATTAATTTAATAAAAGTGATTGTTAGGGCGTGTTTGGTGTGTAAGTGAACTCTTAGCCCACTCAAAGTGGTCTCAAGCAGCCCTTTTCATTATTTAAACAGTATTTTTCTTTTAAGGAATGTTTGGCTACCAAAATGGTGGTATTTCGTTGTTTTCGTGGCCTAGCAACGGGAAATATGGTGTGGAGGCTCACCTTTGAAGTAAGATCTTATCACATATTTATTACAATCATCTTTAACATTTAAGTAAATTACACAGGTATTCAATATTTAGCGAGTAGTTACAATATGTTTTCATGATGTGTCAATCGTACAATTTGTACATTGTTCAAATGTGAAAATGGCGTAATTTAATTCAACTTATTGAGCATTTAATGACTAGTTCATTAAATCTTATTCAATTACATAATTAAATTTGCATGTCAGATTCGAAACCCAATACCTTCAGAAGAAACTCAACCAAAATCTAACGTCAAAAGCTAATAATAATTTCACCTTAATCTTGGGATCAAAGCCCTCTTCTCGAACTCAACTTTGAGAGTTTTATCCTCAAAATAGACGAAAATCCAGACAGGACTAATATAACATAATCTTATGAGTTTAAACCAAATAACAGTAAATAAAATTAAAAGGTGAAGCATCATCTAATTCTAGATTATACTTCACAAAGGGGGGAAAAAAACAAAGTATCCATTTGCAAAGTTGAAAGAGAGTGGTGGCATCCAAAAGTTCAGCGATACTGCCAAAGAAAGAAGGGAAAACATTGAATTAATGTCATGAAAGATTGAAATCAGACATGTTAAAATTGAATAAGTAACAAGTACCTTAATAAAGCCAATTTCCTTAGCATTGCTGCGGAAGCATTGCCTGCAGCACATCAAACCATACTTTCTAATAATTCCATGGGGGTTCCCACAAACTCGGCTGTCCCAAAATAGATAGCATTAATACAACTCAGATTTATCTTTTTTTAAAAAAAAATAAAAAAGAAAAATTCAAAAGAAACAACTTCGATCTCCAAATGAGATTGCCTCAAGCTCAGTTTCAAACAGGTACTTGCAGTCTAAGCATTTCTTTTGGGGGAAATCAGGGTTTATATAAATGTGATGCACTTGCACCAAAAGGAAGTAAGGAAACAACTTGCTTCATCAGGCAGTAACCAATACAAAGTGCAACAGTTTCAAGACAAAATGGAAGAACAATTGCACCATGTACCCAATCCATTCTAATGGATACAGGAAAGGATGAAAACATAATCTTGAATTCAGAGTGAATGATATTGAGCCAAGAGAGAGGAAAGATGATCCAGCGAACCCAGTTTTGCAACAAACTGGAAAAGCACCGCACTGTAGATGCTACAACAGCACTTGAAGAGAGTCCTATCATTCACCTAAGCTAAGTATTGTGGATTAATGATTTGCATCTAAATAAGCTTTTCAGCGATGATATAAAATTATCGAATTGCATATGTTGACATTGAATTAACTTCTGGCAGACACGTCGATTATACACAAATCATTCGCACTAATGTTGTTGCGAGATTCAAACTATTTAGATAGAGTATTACTTGTCGCATACCCCTCAAAACCAGGCCTTAAAGCTATATTTTACAGCAATCTCACTTCAAGAAAAAAGCACAATCGCCGATACAAAATCCAAACCTAAAAGACATCATACTCTTCATCATCAATCTAAACTGATTAAAACAGTAATCCGACAAACACTAGAAAAAATAAAATTAAGCTTTAAGATTAAAAAATCAAATCGAGATATGAAATTAAAGAAGCGCGGTACCAGGTGCGGGATCCAGGGCCATAATTTTTGGGGTGAGAATTCCAGACGTTAGAGTGACCCATCTCTTTCTCTCTCTGTCGGTGGATTGATCGCTTCTCTGTCTCTCTCCGTTAAAGAATCTGTGAATGGAAGAAATACAGTGGATTGCTCGCTAATAGTTATGATAAAGCAATTTATACGGCATGCGCAAAACCCTAGTGTTGATTTGGAAATAAAGGATGGTGATCAGGGGTGTATTCGACCTTTCGAGCCTGGCCCTACAGATATTAATTTGGGAAAACTAGGTTTTTTATCCTAAATAATTAAGTTACTGGGAATTTTATCCAAACTTTTTGCAGTTAGGGAATTTTATCCCAACTTTTAATTCCGTTAAGGAATTTTATCCTACTTGACGGATGACGTTACTTTTACGCTGACTAACCCGTTTTATTCCACGTGGGTGTTGACGTGGCGTCCTTGTATTTATTTATTTTAGACCATATCATTCAGTTATTTAAAATAAAGACTACAATCTCTAAATTTTAAAACCCCTAAATTAATTAACGTGAATAGAGTCTCCCCAAATTCTGAAACGACGAACAGAAACCTCATTTCGATGGCGGCATAGGCGGCAACGGCGAGTTGACGGGGGTAAGAGACTCGTGCATCTCCAGGCAAGTTGAATGTTCCTTTTCTTTTTCTTCCTATTTTTCTATCAGAATAACTGTGGTTTATCTTCGTCCTTGAAGCCACATGTATTTATGCTGAAAAATCTTTTGAAAGTCGATTGAGAAGAGTGGTATTTACATTTATAGTCAATATATTTTAATATGAGATTAAAGCTTGAATATTTGTCTTGCGTTAATGTTTGAAAAAAGGCATGAAAGTTGTTTATCAGATTTTTTATAGAAACATATATATCACATGTGTTTGAAGAAAGGCCTGAGAGATGTTTATCAGATTTTTTATAGAAACTTATCTATCACAGGTTGCAGAATAGGGAAAGATGATTATGTGCGATGCAGAGAGGAGACTTCTGGCTAATGCATTGCTTGACATTTCCAATGAGCGATTTGTGTTGATATCCAAAGTGTGCATTACCCTCTACAACTTCACCACAATCTACAACTACATAATGTGGTCCAAGTACAACTTCATGGGCGCATTGGACGACCCTAGGCCAAAATTCTCAGACTTCTGCAAGCCATCATGTTATGTGGATGAGTACTACTTCCCCACCATGCTGACAATACAAGCAGCGAATCTCTTGGCGAACAGGAGCTTAACATGGGTTGATTGGTCGAGAAGTGGAACTTTTTGTAGTCATATTCTAGTAATGAGATGCACACTATATCATTTAGTTTACAGTGGCTCACCTTTCAACTTGGGCAGGCATCCACTTTTGGGTAGATAGATTCTTTGTATGAATTTTCTTGGTTCCAATTTTCAGTTCTCTTGCATGTGTGGCTGTTTTCATTCTTGTTCAGTAACCCTTGTATATTTATATTTTTTGGAGTTCATAATACAGATGTTTTGCTTTCTCCTTCACCTTATTGCTATAGGGGCATCTTCATACCTATTGATTCTGTGACAATGTCTAGACTTTCATTTTACAAAATGCTCAGCTTAAAAGTGAGGAGGGCCAGGAAACTGTGAGTCAGTCAAGATTGTCGCATGTGACTCAAAGTTACTTACTCAGTAAAAAGATAGTAGTTATAATGTGGATCAACTATTAATGGAGACAAAAATTGCTTACGTAGAGATGACAATGAAAAATTCTGGAACCAACTCCTGTTTGCATTTTATTGCAAAAGACTAATAGTTGATGGAATAGAGCAGGTCTCTCTTTATCTGCTCAGTTACTTCCCCGTTCGAAAATGCCTCTAAAACTTTTGTTGTGTTTTAATATTTTCCAATAATGATATGAAATACCAAAAGAAATTTAAATTCTTAAATGGATATTGAAGAATGGAACCAACAAATATACTAAATAATATCAGAAGAAAAGATTGTTACAAATTGTTAAATTTCACCCAAGGCAAATAGTTGGTGGTGAGATAGTAAATAATACACATACCAATAAATCAACTGCAACTCAAGTTACCATGTTCAAAAGTAAATAGTACACATGAAGTACATAAATTCCAAAAACTACGCCTGATCACAACACAAACCAATAAAGCTCAGCCCTCCAAATTTCAACAACATTTTAGCTCTCATCAATAACTTGAGATTCCCGACTTTCACCTTCTTCTTGTCTTCTCAATACAGTGGTTCTTGCTGCTCCAGGTGGTCTGATGTAAATATTTCCAGATGGCCCTGTCAACACCCCATAACCCTTTCTTGCCTACAATTATAATTGTTAACAAATGTTTTCAAGTACAATATATATATATCTTAAAAATTGTTTAAAAAAAAATGATTACCTAGTCTCATTTCCCTTTTCTCCAGATGATCGGATGTCCTTGTAGGTCGTCCCGGTTTTTTTTATAAGAAGGATCAATAGAAGACACTTGCTCCGCTGGAGGATTCTGACATGTCCTTGAATTATGACCAATCTTTTTACATCTATTGCACTTAACCCTCCATGCCTTCTTTCCTGTGCTTGGTTCCTCATTTACATTCCTCCTTCTACTCTTCCTTAATCTACCAGGAGGTCGTATGAAGATAGGAGGTAGTATCGGAGGCCCTTCCACACTTGGCCAGTATTTGGCTCCATGAATCGGTTGTAAACAATTCTTATAAGCCTCCATGCAGTTTACCTTAAGGTAAAAGTCATCCACGTATGTGACAATGTCATCCCTAACATGATTAATACATGCAAGCGCGTGAAAACATGGAATACCCGTCAAAGACCAACCTCTGCAGCTACATTTTTTACTCTGAAGATTCACAATAAAACACCAATCAAATACATGAACTTCAAACTTCATTTCTAATGCGGGCTTGATGATACAATTATGAACCATATGTTGCAATTTATCCAACTTTTTGTTTACACTGGGGCAAAGAACATATGAAGAAGCTTCTAATTTCTCCATGAGCTTAGGTGATCTACACATCAAACTCTGTCTAATGCCCTCCAACATGTCAATAATCGGTTTATCTCTGAACTTGAGGATATAACTGTTGAATGTTTCACATATATTGTTATCCACCATGTCTGTCTTTGTGGAAGAAGAAATGTGTGATCTACAAAATCTCTTCGGTTCCCTTTCAATGAATTGAATATGGGCTTCATCAGATTCAGCCTTAAGCAGTGACATCGAAAAATTAAACTCTATCACTGAAGTGCACTTAACAGCATCCCAAAACAATTTCTTCATTTTTCTGCCTGGAAATTTTTTCTTCCAATTCGCATAGATGTGTCTCGCACAATGTTGATGTTCAGCTTGAGGAGTCAACTTCATGATGCCATTGATGATGCCCTGCATAAATGAATTCATGTATTAGTATAAATGCAAAGTTATAAAATGAATATAAATTAGTATAAACAGTCTTTACCCGGTGTTTATCGCTCATGAACGTCCAATTCAAACCATCTTCAATGTTCAAATCTTCAAACAAGTGGTTGAAAAACCATGTCCATGAGGCTTCAGACTCATTCTCAACTACAGCCCACGCAATCGGCCACATTTTATCATTGCAGTCTTTTCTGACAGCTGATAATAAAGCTCCACCTAGTACTGCTCATAGAAAAAAATCAACGTGAGAAAAAGATTCATATTTATTTGTATAAAAAGTTATGAAAAACATATACCTGTTTTCAAAAAGCACGCATCGAAGCAAATACATCTTCTACATCCTCGTAGAAATCCTTTTCTCAAAGCCGAGAAACCTATATAAACCCTCTCGAACACGAGTTGTTCATCAGTGTTTAGACTGGTTTTCAGAAAAAATCTTCCTTCCCTATCCATTTGTTGTAAATGGGCAACATAAGATTTTAGATTTCTGTAGTGACTCTCAAATGACCCCCTCAACTGGAGTAATGCTTTCGCCTTCGCTGTGTAACACAAATCTTCATTCACTATCACTCCATACCTAAGCTGAATATCTTCAATAATTTCCTTTACAGGGTAGTTGGAATTCCTCTCCAACTTAGACAATATCACTGAGGCCAACCAATCGCTGTTGGCTTGTCTATTGTGGCTTTTTCGGACGCATGTATACTTATCTACCAATGTCCTAATAACAAATGTCGACTCATGTGCTATTCTACTAGCATATATCATCCAAGGGCAAGCACCATCACATCTAGCTTCAATCTTTTTCTCATCTGACTTTTTCCACCCAATGTTATAGCCATTTTCTATAGCCCAATTCCTAATTGCCTCTTTGCATTCTTTAAAATCAGAGAATTGCATTCCCACCTCAAAAACTAAACTCTTTTTGTCCATTGTAACCTTGTAAACTGGTAATCTATGATTCTTCTTACTTCTCCTAAACCCTACATCATCTTCATCAGATTCTAAAGAATACGGTGAGTCATTAGATGATTCATATTCGGACAGTGGACTCATATTGTTTTGTATCTCCGCTTCATTGTAAATCCTTTCATTCTCATTGTCCATTGAATTTGAATCTGTAATATTGAAAAAAATGGCAATCAACGTGAATCAAGGTAACACCTATCAACTAGTCATGGAAGCTTAATCAATTTATTCCATGGGCTTCGAATCTTAGATTGAAGAGGAGAATATTAGTCTTATCAAGATTTAGAATCTTATGAATAACCTTTCAAAAATAAGCTGAAGCACATCCAGATTTCAGAAAATAAAACATGAGCATATAATGTCAAATTAAGTACATTAAAAATAGATAAAAAAACTACAAAATAAAATTGTTGATCGTGTTATAAATTACAGCAGATTGACAATTCTAAATTGATTGAGTTGTATGATTCCTCATGGCCAAATAATTTGGAAACGTTATTTTTGAAGTGAAAATAGAATTAAAATGAGAAGATGAAGAAAAGCAAATAGAAATATATAGCCTACAAAATTTAATAAACGCATGCAGATTCAAGGATGAAGATAAACATGTACAGTTATTTTGATAGAAAAATAGGAAGAAAAAGAAAAAGAACATTCGACTTGCCTGGAGATGCACGAGTCTCTCACCGCCGTCAACTCGCCGTTGCCGTCTATGCCGCCATCGAAATGAGGTTTTTGTTCGTCGTTTCAGAATTTGGGGAGACTCTATTCACGTTAATTAATTTAGGGGTTTTAAAATTTAGAGATTGTAGTCTTTATTTTAAATAACTGAATGATATGGTCTAAAATAATTAAAAATAAATAAATACAAGGACGCCACGTCAACACCCACGTGGAATAAAACGGGTTAGTCAGCATAAAAGTAACGTCATCCGTAAAGTAGGATAAAATTCCTTAACGGAATTAAAAGTTGGGATAAAATTCCCTAACTGCGAAAAATTGGGATAAAATTCCCAGTAACTTAATTATTTGGGATAAAAAACCTAGTTTTCCCTATTAATTTAGCCCCAAGCTTGTAGATATATCATATACTCCGATATGATAAAAACAAAGTTAAAATAATTTGATTAAAAAAAATAATTCTAAGAGTCTGGGACTTAATAGATCCATAAGAATACTGAACCTAAAAATTGATGGAATAGTTTGATTAATTTTTTATTAATATATTTCTGTTATAATTATATGAAAATAATTTATTTTTAATATATAAAATCATATTTTATAATTATGTTTCATGTTATATAATACAGAATCTGTAGGTCTGGTAAGTTTGACATTCCTTATTCCTGACATAAGAATAATGTTCAACAATAGAATGTTTAACATCAGTATTAATGTACCAGTTTGTAGAGTTCTCAATTTGAAGGGTATTAGAGTTTGACACAGCGTCGCTTTCTCATTCTTCTTCTTCTTCTTCTTCTTCTTCATCTTCATCTTCTTCAGTATTTCGAACTTCTTCAATCTCTACATCAGTGTCCATATGTTTTTTAAGATTCAACATATTATTCAATCTTCACATGGAATATTGCTTGATCCAATTAATCAAATTCATCATCTGACTCTGACTCTTCATTGAGAGTTGTATTAAAGTTGAGCTTTCTCTGTCTAAGTACTGTTGGACACTCGTTGACATAATGTCCGACACCTGCACAACCATAGCACTTTACAGTATCGATGTTAGACTTTTCTGTGAGAGAATTCTTACATTTCCTTGATGTATCTTCACTTCCTCTCCTTGTGGAACTTGAAGAGCTGTTTGAGAAGTTTCAGAGTGATGACAATACAAAACTCCTTATATCTTTCTTGAGAAACCTAACAAGTTTGTTAAACTTTTTGGTTAGTAAAACAAGATTTGGATTATCTTCAATAAGTAGATCCTCATCTGATTCCTCTTCCAAAATGTTTGACTTTGTTGTACTTGGTGATTCTTCAGATCCATATTTTTCAGTGTGTAGGGCTACGTCTTTGGTCTTGTATTCTCATTTCTGTTCCATTAAATTTAGCTCAAAAGTAGTTAGAATACTTACCAGTTCAACAATCTCCAAAGTTGCAACATCTCTTGCTTCTTCAATCGTTGACACCTTGATGTTGAACTTTTCTTGCAACGACCTTAACATCTTGCTAACTTGTCTCTCATTGCTAATGGGTTCACCTAGAGCATGAGCTTCATTAGCCATGAATGTCATCTTCTCATAGTAAGAGGAAATAGTTTCTTCTTCCAACATCCTGAGATTCTCGAATTTTATGGTGAGTAATCTCATTTTGGTCTTCTAACACTAGCAGTTCCTTCACATTTTCCTTGGAGTATCAACCATGCATATCGAGCTTCCGAACAACTAGATATTAACATGAAACACGCAACATCAACAGACACAAAAATAGCATTCAACGCCTTAGAGTTAAAGTTAGAGATTTTTCATTCATCAACACTCCATTGTCCTTCAGATTTAAGTTTGGTAATGATTTTTGTAGCATCCTCTGGATTCAACAGTGATTTTTGGAGGTGTCCAACCATCCAAAACAGCAACCCACGCTCATTCATCAATAAACTTGATGTACATCCTCATTCGAGACTTCCAAAAAGAGTAGTTATTCCCATCACTCTCTAGAATGGGTGGACGACAAGCAAGGCTTGAGAAATTCATAATAGTAAACCGCACTCGGGAACAACTTAGTCCGTCAAGAAGTATGCTCTTGATGCCAATTGAAAGAATTTAGTGTCCGAGTTTACTATTAACATCGTGGTGTTGAAGAGTTCAACACTGCAGAATTCAATATGCCTGACTAACAGAGTAATGTCAAACATAATGTTAGAGTTAGAAAAAGTTTAACATGAAGCGGAAATTAACGCAGACACAAATAATTATTTTCACGAGTTTAGAGATTCTAAACCCACAAGAGTCTTACGGCCAAAAATAGATTTCACTATGATAAAAAAGTTTACACAGCAAAATCAAAATAATAAATATCCAAAATCCTTCTCGGTTCACTCCCTCGAAGAACTTTGAATTTACATAGAGTAGAGACCACAACTATGAAAAGTGTACTTACGAATACACGATTCAACCCTAAAAACTCCTCTACCGTTGGATTCACTCTCCGGAGGTAGGATCCTTCTTCGAATTGAATATCTTCGTGAGTTGAAAGCACAAGAACAATGATCAAAAGTTGGAATGCCTTGCTTGAATTGTATCTTGATGAATACTCTAAGTTGTCCACTTTCTCTTCGCACCCCAACACTCTTTTTATATGTTTAGATGTGTTTAGCCTCGTGCTAGATATGTATCTTTGCATATATATCTCAACTGCAAACACTAGAGGAAGATAGGTGAAGATATGTGAAAGATTTGTGAAAGATATGAATCTATCTCTAAAGATTAGGAAGTAGATCTATTCAAATACATCTATAAATCAAATCTATTCGTTCCCAAATCTTTATAAAATACATATCTATCCTATAATAAACTGAATTCAACGAAAATAAATAAATACAAATAAATAAGGAATGATAAGATTAAATCAGCAGCACAATCTAACACTACGGTGTTAAACATAGCTTTGACTTTAACACCAACGAAGGTTAAACATTGCATCTTCATGCTGCATCTGCTCAACCACCAGTCGGGTAAAATGAGGGATAACTCTCTCTGTGACTACCTCTTTCACTATGCCATGTATCTTATCAACAAGTCTGCGCGATCTAGATGTCTCATGAGAATCTCCACTAGAAGAAGATATGTGCTCCCTTCGACGAACGCGCCTATGTGACAAACACTCTGGCATATCATGCCCCTCAGCATCACCCTCGGTATGCTCCTCCCGATGTCCTTCATCCTCTATCCTCAGAGGACGTATCGAGTTTTTAGCAAACTGATAGTATTTTTTTGGGTTGGGAATTTAATCGGGATGGGTCGGGATAAATTTTTTAAGGAATTCTCGTAATTTAACTGAAAAATTAAATCAAAATAAATTATATAATCATTGATTTTAGAATAAAATATAATTTTAACTATATTACTGACACCTTTTTGTACTTGGGGTATCTATGATATGCTTTCATAAGAAGGGTTATTTTTGTTATATGTTTTTATCATTTGAGGTATTTTAAAATTCAGCTCTATATGTTATGAGCTCTGTTTCTATTATTATTATTATTATTATTATTATTATTATTATTATTATTATAATAATAATAATAATAATCTAATATATTAAAAGATAATAATCTCTTATAACTGTTCCCCTCAATTATTTATATCTATTTTATTATATTAAAAGTATTTTCTAATAAACGTGGGTTTTGGATGTATAATAATTTCTCCCACTCCATTAACCATTCAAATGTGGTACATTATTTAAATGATAAATTCTTTGATGAGACGGTCTCATCATTTTATTGTGAGACGAATTTAATGATATATTTAATTTATTGAAATGATGTATTTTATTATTGCAAATAATGTATTTCTTTGTACAAATAATGCAAGTTTTTACATAGAAAAAAATATAATGATATATTTCATTTATTGAAATGATGTATTTCTTTATTGCAGATGGTGTATTTCTTTGTTGCAAATAATGTAATTTTTTTAAAATAAAATAATGTATTAAAGTCCGTCTCACAATAAAAAAATGGTGAGACCATATCTCAGAAGACCAACTCTATTTAAATACGTAAAAACATTTTTTCCAATTGTTTTTAATTTATTTCATTATCTACTAATCTATCTACTCATACTAATACATGCAAAATAGTTTCACTCATTTATAATTTTGTCATTCTCTCACAAAAAAAATTAGCACATTGATATAATTATGATATATTTTTTTAAAATTTACCAAGCTATCTATACATTATCTCACAATTATTAAACTATACTATCTTAAGAGTAACAATTGAAATATATACGTTTTATCACAAATTTCAGTTAAGTATGTAATTTATTTTATTCGTGTTTAATGTATTTCTTTTTATTTTTATTAAAATCTATACATAGTTTAATGTATAATGTAGAAACTAATTTATATTATAATTAAAATATAGTATTGATGAATAAAATCAAATATATTTAAAGAGAATTGTTAAAAAATATTAAGATATATAATTTTATTAATTATATCTAAATATTATAAAATAACCTATTATATATTTAACTCATGCATTACTACGCGCGTTTAGAGCATCCACAATGCTTATACATTTATCTACCTCTACATGTGTGCCACGTCAGCATCTATCTCTACTTCTACCCATTTCACTTTTAAACTCATTTTTATCTACCTCACTTTTAACTATTTATGGGTCCCACATGTCATAACCACTTCTCAATATAATATACTACAAATATTCTTTTTTTATTTTTTATTAAGTAATTTAAATTAAACTAATTAATAATTAATTTCGATTATTTTAAATTTAAAACACGATTTAATTAATTAATTATTAGTTGAAAAAAATTTATTTATCGTAATTAATATAATTAGAGTAATATAATTATATTAAAAATGTTAAACATAAAATAAAATAGTACTCCCTCCGTCCCATTATATTAGGGACGGAGGAGTGTGCACAATAACCAATGTGCATTAGTGTAGAAGAATTAATATTTTATTGATGAGTGGGAAAAAAGTTGCCTTTTTAGGAAATGAGACTAATAAATGGGACGGACCGAAAATAAATATGAGATTAATATAATGGGACGGAGGGAGTAATATTATTGAAATAAGATTTTGATACAAGAAGCAATTAAAATTCATAGATAACAATACTTCATAATATTTTAAAGGAATAACATCATGCATCACCCCTGAAGTGTGTCCAGATATGCTCAACAAGGTCGGATCGAAGTTGCTGGTGAATCTTTTTGTCACGTAAATTAGCACCTCTCCTAAGATACTGGTTAAATCCTCCAATCGCACCTTGATTGATTTCTCCTTGAATATTGTCTCTTGCTGCACTTGTTTGTTCTTCGGCCCAATCAGTTGCCATAGGCCCTTCATCCTCAACTATCATGTTATGCAAAATAATGCAAGCTGTTGGGAAATCTGTCTAAGTTTCTGATAAGCTCATATTTATACTCACTTATCTATATTTTTCTCCATTGTTTCAAGTGCTTTATGTTATGTTTTTACTTATTTTTGTGCATGAGTCTACTTTAGAGGGTGTTATGCCTTTGATGGGTGAATTTTGCAGGTTTTAGGCTAAATTCATTGAAAACCCGTACCGAAAGCAGATGATGTTCAAAGGAACATTCACGACTTCTTCCACAGGTGGAATCTGAGCTAATGGAGCCCATGGATGGAAAGATCTTTGAATTAGCTTTCCAACGCAACTGGAATCGGGTCAATCGGAGTTCGGGAGAGGAAGTTATGGCCAAAACCGTGAGACTGCGCAGACAGATGCATCCGTGTCGAGAGACAGGATTTCTGTCGACCGACAGGATTCCTGTCGATCGAAATTCCTTCTGTCGGTCGACACAGAAGCCCGGAAAAGCTATTTTGGGCCTGTTTTGGCAGTTTTTGCTATTTTGACACAATACTCAAATTAGGTCTTTTTCCCCCTCTATAAATAAGAACTCTTAGGCACGAAAATACATCTTTTAAATCTTTATAATCTTCTTTGCTCTGTTTTTGCTTAATACATTGGAGTTTTTCAAGACATTGAAGGTTCCTATTTTATTTGTAAGTCAATTAATAATATGTTTCTTTATTTTCTAGTCATGATTTGTGGCTAGAACCCTAAACAGGTTCTAGGGTTATGATTTCTTTTATGATGCATGTTTAATTGATATCAACTCATATAGCATGGATTAATTCTCTGATTTAATTTTATAATCTAGATTAAAAGAAGGACCGAGAGGTGAATTGAGATCTAGGTTTATAGTTAATAATTGATGGATCGAGAGATGAAAATTATTAACAGGAAGAGAGAATTAATTGTGTTTGTTTTCTGTCTCAAAAGGAAGAAACCTACATAGGAATAATTAGATAATTATTGAGATTAATTTATTTGGTGTTCTTGAGACCGAGAGGAGATAGTCACTAATTAATAATCTAGGATTTAATTGTCTGACCAAGGAATTTAATCCACAAAAATCTATGTTTTCCCCATTGCTGAGTTGATTGATATTTGCATGTTGATGATTAGATTATCTGCCCTAGGATCTGTGCTTTTCTTTATTGTTTTCTAAAACCCTTTATTTTATCGCATTGTCATCTTTAATTTCTAAACAAAACCCCAGTTTTCTATTTCCTCAAACTTCTATGTCCTAGAAATTATAACTAGTACTTTGGATTTTTCATTGCACATTCCCTGTGGGATCGACCACCCTTGGGTGTAAAAATATTATTTGCTTAACCGCTTTACTGTAGTTATCAGTTTCCCTCCCTCAGTAGCTACTTGGATAGATCATAGTTTTGGTGGATCAAATCCTAAGTCCTACCAGCGTCAGTTGTCTCTAGATAGCTCTAGATCTCAAATGTAAAGTCCTGTTTAGGTATTTTGAGTTGTAAGTCGCAGCTGATCAAGACTCATGCTGACTTTGTTCACCAGCATGAGAAGTGCCTTCAGTGGAAAAGTTTCACCAGCAGGCGACTGACAAAACTGATGCTGACACTGTTCATCAGCATGAGAAAGAGCTAATGACTGGTTACTGTTCACCAGTTGGGAAGGATTTCACCAGCAGGCGGCTGACAAATCCTACCAGCAGAATACGTGTTCTCACTGACACTATTCACCAGCGGTGAAGCCACCAGTCATGGGAGATTCCAAGAGTTAACATCAGACATATTGGTAGACTTAGATTGTGCCAGCGCAAGTCACCAGCAGAGACTGCCAGCACAAGATCACCAGAATGTTCTACCAGTCGGATGTTACCAGCAGAATTCAAGATTCTCTCTCCCAGAGTCTTAGAGACAAAAAGAAGATTCATCGAGGAATTAACTGACAGAGTATGACTTTAAGGAGGATACCTTAAAGTCCATCAGTTACAAGACACCAGTCTCGATTCCTCGTACTGACGAATAGTGCCGTTCTGACATAAAGAGATCAATGTCAGATAAAGCGGACAAAAGTATGGCACTTTCCGGAAAAACATACCTGCCGCCGTCAGAAGGACATGCGAGGACAGAGACCTTTTCCGGATGTGTCCAAACGGCTAGGAGATTTGAATGGGATCCCGCGTCTATAAATACCTGGGATCCATCAACATTCAATACTCTTCACCTACCGAAAGACTGCAAATTTATTACGCTCAAGCAAGTAGAAGCGCATACAACTTTCGAGGCTTTTCTTAAAGCTTACCGTGTGTTGATTTATTCAAACACGAGACTTCAAGCTTCCAGCTTGTAAGTTACTGATCTCCTTGGTGCTCTTTCTCTTCCGAGGAAGTTCACAGCAGCTCTTGTGCCAGCCAGCACTTGAGTTATCACGGGCAGTTTGCCGTATTGAGAAGATACGTTCTTGGGAGAACTAAACACCCAGTGAAGCTGTGGAGGTTGAAGTGACGTGCTCGCACTCCACCAGCTGATCAGAGTTGAAGAAGGAAACAAGGCCGGGAGCGGTTGATCTAGTGAATTGGTGGACGAGGCATTCACCAGCTAGAGATAGATCGTAGGACTCTTGTACCTGATTACTCTTAGTGAATTTCCAGTGCTTCGACTGGAGAGTGGACGTAGATCGATTGATCGAACCACTATAAATCCTTTTGTCATTTATCAGTTTTCTGCTTTACATTCTGATTTAAAACCCAGCACTCAAGTGCTGGTGTATGTTCTGAAACTGATATAATTGTGCAAACTTGGCTAAAATATTCTAAGTATAGATTCACCAGCTGACCAGTTGTCAGCTGCGTACTTAGTAACCAGCACCAGCTGACCAGTTGCCAGTTGTCAGCTGTGTGCTAGTAGCGTGCAAAGAAATCAATTAACTTTACTTTATTTCCGCTGCGTATTGAAACGTGTTTAAACTCTGAAAAACCGGGACCAACACAAGCAAACATAATATCAGAGATAGTTTCTTTATACCATGAGCGAGTCGGTCCTCTAATCATTGCCCAACGAGCTTGGAGAACCCCAAATGCTCGCTCCACATCCTTTCTTGCAGCTTCTTGCAGTTGCTTGAACTTTTGTCTCTTCGGATCTTGAGAAAATTGGTTGTATTCGAAAGTGGTTGGAATTGATAAAATCTAGCAATTGATAATTGTAGACGAAAATGAAAAGATTGTGATTTTGAGAGATAGAATGTTATGTATTTATAGACTTGGAAAAATAACCGTTAATATAGCCGTTGCAATTTATTAATATAAATTAAATTTATAAAAGTTAATATATATATATATATATATATGTAACGGTTAAAAGAAAAAAAAAATTAAAAGTCCCAGCCCAGCCCCACCCCCAAGGGCACAATGTTTTCTCCATTCTCATTAAAATGGGTGTAACACATGCGCCTTTATTTTTTTGCATGCTGGACCACACGCGTGCATCATAAAAATTGAGAAGGGGGACTACAAGTATTACATCTTCCGGTAGATAGTTTTCTTCCCCAATCCACTCTCTCTCCTGCCACATCATTTTCTCTTTCCTAGTTGGGTAAAATAAAAGTGTATCTACCCTGCATTGTGGATGCTCTTAAGATATACTCCCTCCGTCCCATTAGAATAGTCCCATTTCTTTTTGGCCCGGAGATTAAGGGTTGTGAGTGTAGTGGAATTAATATTTTATTGGTGAGTGTGAAAAAATTTGCCATTTTAGGAAAATGGGACTAATTTATGGGACAAACAAAAATGGCAAAATAAAACTACTTCAATGGGACGGAGGGAGTACTATAATGAATTCGTATTTGTTGGTTTGTTGTGGGGTGGGCCGGCTGTAGTGTATAAATATGAGGTCAGGTGGTGGCTCCGCATGCACCAATTTCTATGAAATGTCCAATTAAAATAAATATATTCTATTATTATTAAGTATAATAATAAATAAAATTATATATATATATAAAAGATTTGCTAAAATATTTAGGATATATATAAAACTTTCTTAATTAAATTTTAATATTATAAAATAAAAAATCGTATATTTGATTCGCGCATCGCGCGGGTGCAAATCTAATATCAAACGGAAAAGCATCATATTTTTGAGCCAAACATATATAGTGGTGTCCGAGGAGGGATCATGTAAAAAAAAATCCCCCTATAAGAAAAAAAAATAAATCATGTCCATCAGATCTAAAAAAATTAATGGCTGATATGCAAACAAGCAATGACTAAAACACAATCAAGCAACAAGTTAAATACAATCAAGCAATATTGTAATCAAGCAACGACTTAAACAAAATCAAGCAACGTCATAAACACAATCAAGCATCTTTCTCACTTTCTCACGTTAAGAATTTTCTCACTGGATCCGCTCCCAGTGGTGTCCTATCTCACTCTCTTTTATTTTTACCTACTATTTCTATGAATATATCATATGAATATTTATTAAATTGTCAATTTTCTTAACTAAATTAAGAGAAATTCTATTTATATATATTCGTTCGTGTATTGCTCCAATTATAACGAAAATTAAATATGAAACATAACACCTACTATTCAAGAAAGACTTTTTTTGGCGACGGAATTTGCGATCACAGGGAAAACAGGTCACACATTTGTGACGGAAATGTTTGGAGACGGATTCACATCGGAAAGATGATCACTGACGGACACTAAATGTTGTAATTGTTGTTTTTCCGTCGCGAACTGTTTGTCAAATTTATTTTGATCTAAACTGCCCTCAATCCCAAAATTCATCTCTGTTCACAGCCAACTCAATTATGTAGTCAGCAGATAAAAGAAGAAGACAAGCAAGGAGGACACAGCACATCGGTAACAATGTTGCTTGTACTTGGTGAAAGGCAGCATCTAAGAATTTTTCATTTATTGCATCCATGAATTTTTAACTTTAATTTAATATAGTCTTACTTTTCTCTTCCAATCATCCAATGTACATTTCAATTCAACAGCTCTTTTTCTCTTTCTGCTACTCCTCCCCCATTTTCTCTTTCTAATTCTATGTCGTCTTCTTCCCTCAGACCAAATACAATTTTCTTTACTCTACCAACCTATTCTTCTTCTCATCCTTTCACAATTATAGTTATGAACATCAATATTAGCTCCACCTCTGAATAAAACTGTAATAGCAAATACCCCCACTTCAGCGAGGAATAGCCGATTATAGGTTTTCGGGACCTGGACGCCGTCTAAGCGGCCGCAGAGACATCATTTACAACCATCTACATCGTAGAGTTGAAAGGCCACTGTGACTGTGAACCCTTTTTAGCCTAGTCTAGTGTTGAAAAATGTAAATCCATCGACACATTTGCTTCACCTTCTTCATGAATAATTCACCCCTCTCTGTATCTCAGCGTTGTGTGCGAATAGAAATCCGCCCCCCGCCGCTGCTCCCGAGCAAGTTACTCCTTCGCTCTATTTCTCGATTCCCCTTCTATCTCTTTCCTTGCTCTCAAACTCACACTACACTTGATGCAGGGACATTTAATTTACTGCTCGCCTCCGCCTCTACTGCTCACCGTCGCCTCTGCTTCTTCCCCTTAATTCAGCATTCCCGACCCGAATCTCTCGACCCGGGTCCGACCCGGTTTGGTCTTGCGCTACTTGTCTTTTTTTTCCCCCAATTTTGAATTGGAACGAGAGAGAGCGCAGCCAGAGAAAGAGCCGTTACCCCCTTCGACCTCTTCCACCTCCACCATCGCGCCGCCTTCCACCGCCGCGCCATCGTCTCCGTTGCTCTGCTGCGTCTCAGAGAAAGAGCGAGAGGAGGGTAGGACCGAGCAGAGGCTGCCATCTCCGGCGACGTTCAGCAGCTTTGCTGCTGCCTTCCTGCTGCTGCTGTTTCTGCTGCAGCCTTCCTGCTGCTGCTTGTTTTCATAGCAGCCCTGCTGCTCCTTCTTCGCAGCTGTTGCTGCGTCTTCATCGCAGCTCTGCTGCGCAGGTAAGTTCTCTTCCTTTGTACTCCTATTCTCTAACTATCTACCCTCTTGTTTGTCTTGTAGGTTGATTGGAAGTTAGAGGACAGTTGAGAATACAACCATTGTTGCAGCTGGTACAAGAAGTAGTGCTGCTGCGCGAAGTTTGGAGAAGCAAAGCTGCAGCCAGAGGCGGACTTAGAGTATAAGATGGGGTACACTTGTACCCCAAATTCTTTATTTTTTGTTATTTAATGTGTATTTTTATTATTATTTTTATAGATTTTTACATATTATTTGTATATATATATTCACATAATGCACCCCCAATTTATTTTATTTATATATTGTATCCCTAAATTTAAATTTTTAGATCCGCCCCTGGCTACAGCCCCTCGAGTTCGTGCCAAGACTTAGGACGAATGAATCCCCGGCGCCCTCTCTCCGATCCCCTACAAGCATTGAGGTAAATGTTTGCAGACTTTTTTCATTGTTAGGCCATCTCCAACCCGAAACACCAAACTCAAACCCAAAATGCAGTAAATATCAAATCAAACAGTAATTTATCTCCATCCCAAAACACCAAACTCAAACCCAAAAGAATATTCTCAGCATATTCTTTCTTTTTTCAACTTTTTAAACTTTTCAAATACTACCAATATATTTATCAAATTTACAATTCGATCCTTTTATTAAATAAGTTATTACTCCCTCCGTCCCGAGTTATTAGTCCCATTTGCTTTTGGCACAGTTACCAATGTTTGTGAGTGTAGTGGAATTAATATTTTATTGGTGTGAGGAGATTTTTTTCCATTTTAGGAAATGAGACTAATAAGTTGGGACGGACGAAAAAGGAATATGGGACTAATAACTCGGGACGGAGGGAGTATAATATAATTAATCATTAATGAATATAAAATATTATTTTAAAGTTTATGTATTTTCTTAATTTGTATTGTAATGACTTTTCTTGTACCTTTAATTGTTGTATGGTAGTTAATATCTATTTGCATTCTACATTTTTAATTGTGTAATTATTAATTTTAATATCTATTTAATTAAAAAAGAAAATCAACATTTTTTTAAAAATCAAAATTATAAATCAACTTAAAAGGCAAAAGGAAAAAGGAAAAATTGAAAGAAAAAAAATTAACAACAAAAAGCGAGACAAAATATCAAAAAAGAACAAACAAAATGAAAATTTTAAAAAGATTAGAAAATGCAAATTTTAAAAGAATAATAAAATGAAAATTTTAAAAGAACAAGAAAATGAAAGTCGAGAGAAAAATAAATCAACAAGTACAAGGACTATAATGAAAATTTAAAAGATTTTTGCAGTAACTACAGTAACACCTCAAATATGAGGTGAGAGGCAAGAAAAACTCAAATTGGGTTTAAGGTTTGGGGTTGGGTTGGAGGTAAAAAAAACTCCAAATTGGAGTTTACAGCTGATTTTGCAGCTGGGTTGGAGTTGCTCTTACGATTAAGAGCTTCTCCAACCCTGCACCAAACTGAAATGCAAACTCAATTTTTGATGTTTTTCATCTCCAACCCAACTGCATATGTGATATCTGAACCCAAACTGCGATTTTTCACTTTCTCTCACCTCCATCAACGCAAATTTGCGTATGTACTATATCAAACACAATTTTTTGTTTTAATTGCTAGAAAGTCCTTTTCTATTTTATATTTGCAATTTAACCTCTCTGTAGAAAATTCTTTCAAGACAAGTTTAAATCTGTATTTCTAATAATATTTTATGATCTCCTCAAAAGATAAATTGTTATGTTCTGGAAAAAGAACTACTGGTTTTTTTCTCAAAATATCAAAGTATATACTTTTGTTTCATCCCCATTATTTACAAAAAGTATAAACTGCAAATGTTTTTCTTTATTTATTTTTTTCAATTGTTAATCTATTTCCTTTATTCAATTTTTAAATTTTGATAATGTTAATTCTATTTTAATTAAATATATATTAAAATAAAAATTGCACAATAAAAAATATAGAATGCAAATAGAGATCATTTAATACACAACATTTAAATATACAATAAAAAATAAGAAAACCCAATAAATTGCAAATTAAGAAAATGTTTAGCTATTTACTTTTTTATTATTAAAATAAATATTAAATAAATATACGATTCATAATATTGATATTGTAACGCCCCCAATAAGCCTTCCCAACTTCGAGGCGCGTTACAGTTGTGGTTCAATATTTTCAATCATTTTTAACAATTAAATAAACATCGACAGTTTAAAATGTTAAAGTAAACACTCGGGTTTATCATAAAACAAACATAAATGATTAACATTTAAAAGTAAGAGGTTTTAACAAACTGATTCTTCAAAAGATTTTACCAAAAAGGGAAGGAAATATTTCAGAGTGTGGTGCAGTGGGTTCAAACGTGGTGTTGATTTGCATATGAGGATGCAAATCACAGGATCTTCAAAAAAAAACTGTACAAAATCCTTCTTCGTCTTTACACCCTTGCCCTTCCATCCGTGCTCTTCAACCTGCGCGTTTTAGAAATAACACGAGGGGCTGAGTACAATTGTACCCAATGGAAACATGCCCAAAAATACAGTTTATATATGAATGCTATGCAACGCACACAGATAAACACAGGGTTTTATTGAAAGCAACCGTGTTATCCAAAACATTTTCATTTGCTCGAGCTAACTAAAATGTTAACATATCTGTTTTATCATTGTGTAACTGGAAGTTGGCCCACTTCCAAGTTACGATGAACAGCTGGAAATGGGCAAACCACTCTACCCACTATCACCATTTTGTGCACATGGTCTCAGTTACCACACAACATTGAGACACGATCGATTTAGTTAAATAAATTCACACAGATCCTTATATCTCCAAGGTTTCAGTACGTCCACTGAACAACCTAATTTCACATTTTATCATAAGGTTTGCTAACCTTAGATATTAGGTTTGCTAACCTTTATCATCATGGATTAATAAGATTAGCTCAAGCACCTTATAGGGCTTGGTTCTCATCTCATAATCAATCTCTCTGTTGATAGGAATCAAACAGAGGAACAGATATGCAACACAAAATATTTTATGCATAGCAATCATTTTAAAATAAAACATTTTACACATGCTTTAGAAAACAAAACGCATTTTGATTTTATATCAAAAATAGTTCCCACCTGGTGTTAAGCTTCAGCGAACTAGATGTCTCTCGTTGATTGAGCAATTGAGCTTCCCTCCTTATTTCCACCTTCAATAAATATAGTACGCAACTAATTAGGATGGATAGACTAAGTATTTCTATCAGTCCTAGCTGATAATACTAGACAAAATCATGACCTATGACTGACAATCAAATTGACACTCCCCACTGTCTAACATGTATTTCCTTCCGTCGAGACATGCACGTTACTTTAACAAACTTAACAGAATTGTTAACCAAACCGTGGTTAACCAACTTAATTTAAAGCACAGTTATACTTTAAACGGCTAAGGTCATATAACAACGCATAAATTAATTCTAAATAATTCACAATATTTATAACCTTTTGAAATATTATTAAATCTAATTGATATAATCAATTAGATAACTGATCAACATTTGAAAATATAAAATAAGCTAATTAACAAAACCAAATAATTTAAATAAATAAATAGTCCTTTTTTTTTTTACAATAATTATAATATAATAATAATAACAACATATGATAACAATAATATAATATAATAATATATATATATATATATATATATATATACACTTATGTGTGAAGGAATTAATTTAGTAATATATGTATATATTATATACAATGTGTGTGTGCGCTTTTACGGGAAAGAGAAACTTTCCTCTCCCATTTTTTTAAAAAAAAACACACGCATTCGTATACATATACATATACACACGAAGCAGGCAGCCATTCCGTCTCGCCGCCGGCCTTGCCCCGGCGACTCCAACCTTCCGCACACAACCCAACATGTTCACAGACTGATATAGAATACGGAGACATGCTTGAACCATGAAAACTAGCCGGAAAACAAGGGCGTTTGGAGCTCACCGGAAAACTTTGAAATGGCAGTGAGACTTATTCCGTCGACGAAACAGCGAGCTTCTCGTACCAATATGATCACTACAAAGCAAGGAACACGAAAATATAAGCCTTGGTTCGAGATAATATCATTAAAACGAGTTTCAAGATTGACGTCGGAAGTTACCGCTACTCCAACGGGCTACCTTTTGACGTCCGTATCTCTCTCGTTATTTCACCAAACGGGACGTGTTTTAGCTTTTCGGAAACCTGGAAGAACAAGGTACAAGTGGGTGGTGATGGTTTCTCCGTTGGTGGCTCGTGGTGGCCGGAAATCGATCAGTTTCAGGGCGGGGTTGGGCTGCGGAACTGAGGTTTTTCTCACTGTTTTCTGTTTTTTTTTTTCTTTCGCTGCTCTCGATCTCACTCTCCTCTCACTCCCTGATACTGAACAACGAAGATGAAAGAGGATGGTGACGAAAAAAATGATATAGTATCAGTTGGTTTGAACAAACAACTCACGCCTTTCTCAACTCCCTCTCTTTTCCTTTCTGCTGCTGGCGACGACTGAGGATGAATGAAGATGGTGCAGCACAAATGTCTTGATCCCTCCAGCCAAACCTCCACCGCTTGCCACGTCTCTCCCACGTCTCTCAACCAATGAAACACAACGCATACATGTGATCCTGCCACAGACACGTCCTTTTCTTCATGGAGAAGAAATAAATTTTCCCCCTTCCCAATTTGAGTATAATTTCCTCCGATAACTCATCTTAACGAGTTCGAAAATTTTAGTAAATTATATGGAAATGCTCCTCTTGACGAGCTCGTCTTGCCCGTAAAATTTCATAATTTTCGGAGACAAAAATTATTCCATTTTCCATTTAATTCGACATTTAATTAAAAATCATACGGACCTCGGAAAAATATTCCGACAAATTCTTATGCTTCCATATAATATTTCCAAGCATTCCCTAGCTCGGTTTTAGAATCGAACTCCCCGAGTGCAAGTTGTGAATTTTATCACATTTATTAATATTCCAATTGATTTCTCTATGCACTCGTCCAATATTTATAAAATTGTGACTTTACAGTCACTCTCGTTTTCTCGAAACGATTTCAATAATATAATGATATCAAAATTCAGATTCCAAAATCTCAACGGGAGATTAATTATTTCTAAAAAAAAATGAATAAATAAAATATTCATAGAATTTAATAATCCTTTATTATTTAATTTAAGCTTTAATTTGCTTAAATAAAATACGGGATATTACAGATATTCATAAATAATTAATATATATCATAACAACTTATTTTATTTGAAATTAATAAAGGGGTTAGATTGCAATTTTGATAAATATATTAGTTGTATTTGAAAAATATAAAGAGATATGAAAAAAAAAAAGAATATGCTGATAATATTTTTTTGAGTTTGAGTTTGATGTTTTGGGTTGAAGATCAATTACTGTTTGATTTGACAGTTACTGCATTTTGGGTTTGAGTTTGGTATTTCGGATTGGAGATGACCTAATTAGATTATTAGTTAACGAAGTTCCAGACTTTCAGTTCTATTTTTAATTTTATTTTTCTATTTTAACTCGTATAATGCTACTTGCATTTATTTAAACTATCAATTAATGTTGAGGGGTGCCTGATTAGTAAAGTAATAAATTGAAATTGAATGTCTCAGCAGGTAGAAATATAGAAATGTTAAGGAGAGCGGTGGGAAGGAGAGTTGTTTTCTTCTATCACTATGAGCATCATTCATGTACCAAACATACTATTTATATACTCCCTCCGTCCCATGTTTCTTGAGACGTTTGACCGTGCGTGGAGATTAAGAAAAAGTGATTAGGAGAGATAGTTGAGTATGTTTAGTAGGATTAGAAGAGAAATAGTGGAGTATATTTAGTAGGATTAGTGATTGGTTAATTAATTAAAATTTTCTAAAAAAAGAAATGTTACAAGTTCTGGGACGGACAAAAGAAGAATACGTTAAGAGTGTCTTGGAAGGAGGGAGTAAGTTTTATCGATGTTAGATTCCATTTTTTTTATAAAACTAAGATTTCACCCGTGTTGCACGGAATTAACACACCAATAAAATTAACACACGATACTCGCGTGGTATCATGTGACAACGCCAAACCAACGTCATTTGTCACTTTACGATTAAGTTAACGTAAAATATGAGAACGCATTTCCCTATTTTCTCATAAAAATATTAAAAGCTTTTGATACATAACAATATAATATTACTTTTTCTAATATATGAACTTAATGCATAAATAAACAATAGAATGGACATAATTTAATTACAAAAATATTAAATTACATATTTTTAACCCCTTTGGGTTATGTTGTAAAAATTGATAAATTTTAGAAATTAAAATAACTTTGTCCCTAAAGAAATAAAAGTTTAAGAAAACAAACATGAATCACCACATTTACATTCTTTTCTCATGTATTTGTTTGTTTTTCGTTCCACGTAATTTTTATAATCTTATATCTAAAAGTTAAATTTGATATAGCTTGATAAAATTATAAAATTAGCTTGATGTATATTTTTGTAACGACTCTTAATTTGATATATTAGAGTAATTATAGTTTAGTGATAAATGATAAAGTATTAATATTTATCTAAATCAAGAGATAAATATTTGTACAAATAACTATCAAAGTTGTTAATTTGAATTCATTTTATAATATGGCTATGGTGAGATTATGTCTCATAAAGGACCATCTTGATTTCAATATGTTAAAGAGAAGATTTTGACATAATGAAGAAAAATGATGTGATAACAAAGTGATAAAAAATAGGAAATAAAAATGATATTGTATATTTATTTGGATAATCTTGATTCTCTAAATTTTGTAAATATATAAACTTCTTTGTTATATGATATAAATTATAATGTCATTTAAGTTTTGCAATATTATTAACAAAGATTTTATTTTGGAAAATGATGAGGAACATGTTGGTCCTAATTTATCAGTGTTGTCGTGCTTAAACGAGAACACGAAATGCAGCGGAATGATTTAACGTTACTTACACTTATGTTTTTCTTTGAAGATTATTTAAACTCAGGAATTGATTAAGGTTTCCTCACAGTTATACACTAGCAATATGATTGCTAGGTTTAAAGTCTCGTGCGTAATAAAACAGTAAATGAACACGATGTTTATAGTGGTTCGATCCAAATAGATCTACGTCTACTCCTTAGCCGAAACGCTAAGAATTATACAGAGTACAAGGATTTGCCTTTGACGTTAAGTAAGCAGTGAGCTGTCGACCTGGCTACTTGACAGCTATCCTCCGATATTCTAAACTTCTCAGGTGTAGGTCTGGCAGAGTCAAGGGCACACCTTCGTAAAACTTGCCTTTACTACTTTGGAAGTTTTATAGTTACTTCCTAACTTTTCTTCAGATGCGGCTAAACGCTCGTCTTAGTCTAGACCTTTTCAGGTGTTCGACTGTTGGATTCTTCCAGTAAAGGAAGGTATCCCAATGATTGAAGAATCTTGAATAGAATCAAGGATCTCTTCAATGGAGTGTCAGTGATTCAATGGGGACACTCTCGTAGTTGAAGGCTTTGAATATGTTTCAAATATTTGCTTTTCAGCTGACTGCTCTTGTGATTTTCGCTTTTGTCTTAGGAATCTCTTGAAAGTATGTTAGAGTATTGAATGAGCAGCACATATCACTCTTCTGGACTTGTCTTTTTATACTTGAAGATTCAAACTTTAAATCTTTATATCCGTTAGACACAACAGTCTCTTTGTCCGAGAGTGGTTCGTTTTTCAACTTGCTTTTTGGCTTCGTACAGTGCTTTTTGACCTGCTTCTGGAAAGTCCTGTCCTTGCATGTACGGTTGTCAGAACGTTGGTATAGCGATCGGTGTTGTCTGTCTTGCTCTGCTAAGCTCTTTTAACACGATATGCTAGATGAGTATATTTAGCGATTTGTTGGATGTTAGCAAATGCTAAGTCTTTATCATTCTGCTAGTCACGTATCTGACTGCTGAAGCCTCAACAAAGTTAAGCCTTTTCTTCCTTAGGTTTCTGATTGCTATCTTTAGCAATCTGCTAGGTGTTGGCTAATGCTAAATCCTTAGCATTCTGTTATCACACCTCTTCTAGCATATAGTCTTCGGTGTCTGTAGGGAGAGCTCCTAGCAAACTAATCTATTACAACTCAATGGTTGACCTATACAGGACATTACAAGATTTGCTAGACTATACTAGAATTCAGCACTTGATCGACCAATCTAGTAAGGTTTGATCTAACAAAACCTTTTACAATGTGATCCTAAGGGAGATTCAGGAATAATTTCCCAACAATTTCCCCATTTTTGGTGTGATCAAAGCTTACTATCACATTGCTGAATCTAAGAGGAGAAATGTCTGTGTTTACACGAACTTCTCTAAGTACATAACTATGCTAATCTAGCAATCTAACACAAAGTTTATCCATCTTAGTTTGAGCAGAATTGGTTGTAATGTAATTCCCCCTCAATAAATGCTGGGAAATATTTCTCGTTCAATCATATAAGCACATGCTGCAAAGGTAATATGCTAAAAATTCTAGCACCCAAATAAATCCGCAAGCATTTTACTTTATCAATCTTAAAATGATTGTCATTAAGATGTAGATGTGCTGAGTACACTGATAGTGTAACTCAACCAGGACATACAGTAAAAGTCAGATATTGACAATGAGAGATTGTCTAAGTCTGATCAATTTTCATTCATATGTTTTGTTCATTACAAGTACAATGAAAATTATAGACTAAGGAGAAATAGAGATGAGAAGAAATAGAATACCAGAGAGACATCATCAAGAGTCTGGAGCAGGCTTCTTTAGCTTGTCAAATTCGTCGAATTTGTTTGATGCTAGCTGCACGAATTTATCCAAAAATACTTTGCTTGCTATGCGTTCAGCGGCCTCCATCTCAAGTTCCTTAGCAATTCTCTCGTTTTCTTCTTCAAGCATCTTGATTTTCAGCTCCATTTCTCTCTGTCTTAGCTCTTCCAGAGCTTTTCTCTTTTCTTCTTTAGCAGCAGCGCGAGCTTCTTCTGCTTTCTTCCTCTCAGCAGCCTCAGCAATCCTCCTTGTTTCCCCCTCTTTGATTGCATCCAAAAAGGTGGAAAAGAAGGCATCAAACTTGTGATCGACGTGCTGCTTGTGTTCTGCTACATCTTCCTTTACTTCTTTTACATCGGTCTTCACAGAAGTAATATCGGTCTTGACTGAAGCGACATCAGTCTTGACCTCGGCAATTTCTCTCCTTATGTCCGTTGCTTCCATCACCATTCTCTCAGACATGGTGGACACAACATTTTGGACAGCCATTTGAACTACTGAATTTAGATATGATGGGAAGTTGTGAGAGCTAACCAGAGTAGCAAAGAAGGATGAAGTAGTAGGAATAATGATTGCTTGACTCCTAGCAGTGGAAGTGGAGATTTCTTCCATTGCTACTTCTGTGCTTACTAGATCAGCAGTATCAACTCTATCGGTAGTAGCTAGCAGATATACTGCTTCCTCGATTTCTTTCAGATACTCTGCTTCAGCAGTGGCAATTTTAGCTTCCTCTAGCTTCCATGCATCTGCTAGTGATTGTGCCAACATATAGGCCCGCTGATAAACACTCACTTTGTGCATTTTACTGATGTGGATTTGCTCACTTTTGACCTTAGATTGGATTATTACGTGGTGTTTTCATATATTATTCATATTCTTTTAGGAAATATTATGTTTGGCCTGGTTTGTGGTTGTTTATGCAGATTTCATGCACAATTGAGTTGTTTACAAGATTTAACCAAGTATCATGGGGGCTACTCAGTACTAGCTTGCACTGGGAAGAGGAAAAAGTCAGAAAATACTGAAGAGTTCGCCGAAATTATGTTCGAGATGGAATCGGCGACCCAAATGACACAACCGGCGATCGCCGGTCATGTAGATGGGTCGCCGATTATGATTTTTCCAGCCATTCTCACGGCACATGTCCGACGACCCAAATGACACAACCGGCGACCGCCGGGTATGTAGATGGGTCGCCGATTCTGCGGATTTTCACACCAGCTCTCGACACACGATCGGCGACCCACATGCATGACCGGCGGTCGCTGATCGGGCAATCCAAACCGCCAATTTTGTCACGATTTGACGTATTCTGACGAATCTGAAGCCCAAAACCATATCTTTTGGAGATTTGAAAAGCCCCAACTATAAATAGGACGTCCCTGAACCTAAATAAGTTCCTTTTTCCAATTTTTGAAATTAGGGAGCTTAGAATTCACAGCAAAATCGAGGGGAACTTGAAGAGCACTCCAGGAATAGAAGATTGAAGACACCACGGGTTTTTAATTTCCATGATTTCTGTTCTTGTGACTCTTTATCCTTTTGTTTTTCTAGAACTTAGCATGATTGACTAAGTTTATTCATGGATTCTAGGGTTTGAAACTTTGTAAATATTCATTCAACAATTTATGTGATTTAATGTTTCTTGTTCCATTGATGTTCTGATTTCTTTGGGATTTTCATTAATTGCGAGATACTGGCCATTGATTGTGATTTGAATTGGTAGTTTTTTAACCGAGAGGTCTAGGTTATCAATTAAGATGCAAATAAATTAGATTTATTAGAACAATTGTCCGAGAGGAAATTGAACTTTTGAAGGGGTTTTGAAATCTAAGGTTTTTAATCAAGAGTAAAAGTCTTTTGTATGTCCGAGAGGAATCACTTGATCTTTTATTTCCATGTTATGGTTTAGAGTCCGAGAGGATCACCTGATAACACATTTACGATTAACTCACATCTTTGGGAATTAGATTGGGATTGAATTACATAAAGAGTTGTTTGATAATTATTCAAAGTGGATTGCCCTGGAATCCTGTTTTCTTTTAAGTTTTCTAAAACCAGCTAAATTAGTCATTTACTTTACTTTGCTTTTAAATCATTGATAGTTTTAAATAAACCAACCTCATTTTCTAATTCGCCTAGATAGTAGTACGGTGTCTATGCTTTAGTGCTTGATTATACTTCGAGCCTGCAGTCCTTGAGTTCGATAAAATTATTACTTGCCCTCTGCAGTGGTCTGTACACTTGCAGCTATAGCGCGTTGCGAAACGCGCTATCACCCGCAACTCCTCTCTGTTCCGGTACGTGACCATCAGATAGGCCATCTGAAGCGAATGTTGACTTTGGCAAGGAATGAGGAGAGGATGTTCTTCGGTGAGCCTTGATGATCTGAAGTCTCGCAATGACAACCTTATCATGATATTGCTTGGCACAAGGGGATTGATCCATCCATTCGTTTGCCCATTGTTTCTCACGCCGCCAAAAGTTCAGACCCTTCCATGCCATCATTATCTCTCTTTCCTCCACGCAGAGTTCTCGTGAAATATAGTCATATTTCTTCCATCGCCTTAACTCGCGTCCCAGTCTCTCTCCATCTTCAGTTCCTTCCTCCAGTTCTCCAGCAAAAACTTCTTTTATATCCTTCTCAATCATCATATTCACGAATTCTTCAATTTCTTGTCCAAAGAATTCAAAATCGGAGCTTACCTGTTCCTCATGTGAGATCTCAGCACACCACTGGAAGAATGTTCTCAACTTTAATCTGGGACCTGGAAGTCCATTGAATGGCAGTCGAAGTTGATCACTGCATTCTGTGGAGATCTTCCTCAATGTTTTTGCGTCATATACATCTTTGGATTCTCCGTCGGAATCGGTTTCGGAGAAGCATGTGGGGAGGGAGCCTTCATCTTCTTCGAAAGGATTGTTAGTGATAGGGTCTTCCTCATGATTTGCTTCCTCTATCCTAGCAGATGATCTTACCTCAGCAGTCTTCGGAGAGCTAATTACTTGCTCAGCGTTTAAGTGCCCATCCATGTGAGTGATTTGCTCAGCATGTGAATCCTTAGTACTTTCTGCTTTATCATCGACTTGCTTTTTTGCTCCAGAAGAACCGGCTTCTGGATTTCCCGGTAGTCTTCTGGGTGATCTTCTAAGTGGGATCTCCTTATCTGAGCTACAGTATAGCTCGTCAATAGGGTCACGGATTTGAACATTTTTGCTTTTGAGCGGAGGAGGCTCACTAATCCACGAGCCTGAAGTACTTCCTCTAACTCCTTATCTGACATGGCTTCTTGTTCTGGTATGATTGCTCCTTCAGCATCAACTGGGGGAATGGAAATGGTGATCCGTCCATCCTTTATGCCTTTCCCTTTCTTTTTGTAGCATTTCCTTCTGTAAATGCCTTTGCTAGCATCTGAGCAGCTTTCTTGGAGCCGCACGTTCCTCAGCAGCTTGTTTGACTTGTTCAAATCTTCGATCTCTTGCTTCGAATGTCAACTCATTTACAAACTTTTTGTATTCTCTTATTTCGATCTTCTTTTTCTTAGCATCACGCTTTCTCTTGGTTTTCCTTACGCCTTTTAGACGCTCATCCAGACATCTGGAGGATAGAGGAGTGTTGTCCAGATTCTCTTCAGTAGTGACATCAGTCTTCTTCTCTGCTACGGCTTTAGCAGTCTTCTTCTCTGCTGTGTCTTTTTTTGATTCCTCTTCCTCCGAAAGTAGGACTAGCTTTCTTCTTGTTTGCTTCCGTGCTTTCTTTTCTGGGGAGGTGATGTCAGACCTCTTTTTTGTCGGAAATTCAAGTGCCAAGGCACCTAGGACAAGAGAAGGTTGTTGTGCTTCTTTTGTGGCCATGATCTCGTTGATCTGATCCACTGGTAGATCCCCCAATTTGACAATCTTCTCGAGATTTCGAAAGCAATGCTCTGTCTCGGCATTATTCTTCAGTAAAGCAACTTCTTCAGCAGACATAGGGATGGCAGGTTGCAGCACTTGATATCCCAGACTTCTTTCATCTCACCACGTTTGATTTTCCAGTCAGTGTACGAGGCCTTTTGAAACTTAAAGGTTTGGCTTCCTTCCTTGTCACTGGAATGTAATCCGTGGGTAGAAGCTTCACACCTCGATCAACTCCTTTGTGTGTAAACAGCATCTCAAGGTATTTGCTGATCTTCAGGCCAAAGTTAACATTAGATGAAAATGTCCCATCTATGGCCATCGCTCGAAGGATAATTCAGCCCAATTGCCTTTGATGTTGTCGTTCAACGCCATCATAACAACATACATCTTAGCAGATAGTTCTGAGTAAGATCCATTATCACATTGGAGCATCTTAATCACTATCTCTGCAAGGACATGCTAATCATTAGCTGTCGATCTTTTGGAGTCTGCTAGCATTGAGCGAACGGCCTCCTTTAACGTCCGATTCCTTCTTTCAGCTAGTCTATTCTGCTGAGGAGTCCTAGCAGTAGATTTCTCATGTGCAATACCAGCTTCAGCACAGAAATCCATAAGTACTCCATTACAGATTCTGTTCCATTATCAGAACGAATCCTCTTCACAGTAACTTCCTTGCTGTTTTGTTCCTTGAGGATTAACTCCGGTAGAATGAGATTTACCTCATCTTTGGTCTTCAGTAGGCGTACCCACGTGTACCTGGAAAAGTCATCGACCACCACAAGAGTATACAATTGTTTACTTACAGTGGGTGGGTTGACAGGACCGAAAAGATCCATATGTAATAGTTCTAGGATCCTTTGTGACGTGCCCTTCTCAGGTTTGGTCTTGAATGAAGATCTGGTCTGCTTTCCTTGTTGACAAGCTTTGCACACTCCATCTTTGCGAAGATTTTCAGTGGGCAGGCCTACAACAAGCTTATTCTTGGCAAGGTAATTAATAGTTTTAAAGTTTAAGTGATTAAACCTCTTATGCCACAGCCATGTTGTCTCTTCTTTATTCAAGGCTAGGAAGCAAGAATGTTGTTGACCACTCTGCCAATCAACAATATATAGCCCACCCTTGCGGATGCCTCTGAGCTTCACTTCACCTGTCATGGCGTCAGCAATAGAGCAACCAGTATTGACAAAGGATACAGTGTACCCGTTCTCGCATAGTTGACTTATGCTGAGTAAATTGTGTTTCAGGTTGGAAACAAGTGCTATATTGATGATTCTCATCCATTGCGTTCAATGCACCCTCTCCCAACAACTTCCCCTTCGTTGTTGTCTCCGAACTTGACTTTGAGACCATTGTATAGTCTTCGTATATCTGAGAATAAGTCTTCATTCCCCGTCATGTGTGTGGAGCAACCGCTGTCCAGGACCCACTCGTTTGATATGCTCATTGTCGTAGCCCTTGGATCCTGTCCCTGCAAGTCAATCACGTTGATTTAGGTACCCGTTTAGCGTCGGGTCCTGCAGGATTAACTTGGATCAAAGTTCCTTTCGGAACCCACATCTTAGTGATCTTCAAGACTTTCTTCTTGATTTCACTTTCTATCACTTTCTCGGCTTTTGGTTTAACATATTTACCATTGCTATTTCTAGGTGTAGTGGTGTGCTTAGCCTTCCTTGCCCTTTGGAATATGAATGAATTGGGCTCCGGCCATCCCTTGGATGGAGTTTAGAGATAATCTTGTTGTTCATCTCCCCATTTCCATATTTTTTGCCCAGATTGCGAAGTTCTCCTATAATGGTATTGAATCGTTCTTCCATGTTTTGTATGGATTCACCTGCAATCATAGAGAATGATTCATATTTGTCAACAGCTACTTGTAGCTTGTTACGCTTCATCTGGTCTGTTTCTCGGGATGATTCGCAGACATATTCCCACATTTCTTTGGCAGTATCAAAGTCAAGATTAGCTTCTTTGCCACGTGTTCCAACTGGGCTCTCTTTTTGTCCTCTGTTGTGTATTCTTCATAAGGCTTTGGAACCATTTGAGGTCTTGGTTCTTCTCCAGCAGCAACAGGTCCTAAAAAAAGTGTTAAGTTTCATAATATTAATTGGACCTCTTTCAAGCACATCTGCCGTTTCAGGATATATATGCTTTGACAGAAGACCCCCAACCGTTGGATCTCATATCCAAAGTATAGCAAATTCTGCTAAAGATTGGGATATGGATTATGCTACGTATTCAGCAGAATTGATGTTTATACAAGATGATCAAGCTGCTAGGATTCAAGCAGTGGTGCAGACCCTGCTAAGTTTTTCTTTGACAAAGATCTACTCAGCAAGTCAAAACAGTCAATTAGGATTTCAATCCAACTTAACATTATTCGAAGTCATTTTCGATACTTTGCATAAGTATATGGATGAAATAGTGTTGGTTTGTCAAGGATCAAAGAATATGACATAATCAGATTACGAGTCATTTGAAGAGAAAATACTTATCTTTTCATATACACATTTACAGCTACAAAAACAGCAATTACATTGAAGAGGAGGATTACAATGGATCAATAAGGAGGCAGAGGCCTAAAGGGATAGAAATCCCTTCCCATGAGATTGGAGGAACCAAGAGTGAGGTCTTGGAACCTCTGCTCAATGAGCCAACTCAGAGGCATCCCATAGGGAAGAGGTCGATTTGGAAAGTTTCGCACGCACTGCCGCACCCCTTGGAAGACGAAGGCTATCCAGTCTACCTCCGCCCTATCGTCAAAAGCCATTCTCCCGCGAAAATGTCATATCGTCAGGATCCTCCCCGACGATCATGCCACAGATGATGTGGAAAATGACCCTGTATGGGGTCTGAAAGTCGTACGCTGAAGGAGTGGGAGAAAACTCGAACAGAGGAGAGTCTCTCCACTTCTCCCATGCTGCCTATTCTGGAACAGTCTCCTTACCACGATAATCCATCACAGACAACGGACCCCGTGGAAGGCCGAAGTCCGCAGCAAACGAGTCAGGTGTCCACTTGACAAGTTGATTCCTGAAGACGCCATCGATGGCATCCCCATTTGAATCACACGACCGAAGGAAGTGTCGTAAATGGGTTCTCTGAAAACTATGCGGCGTAACACACACAAACTTTCCAAGACCGTTGTGATGAAGAAGAGACATCACTGTCTCAGCCACTCTATAATCTGCCTCATACTCGGAGTAAAGGCCAGATTCACAAAGAATCTGACTTCTTGGAACATAGAGCGTGGAGGCTAGATCCATACTTTTAGAAGGAAAAATCAGATAAATTAAGGAAAGCAGGTAAGTGTACTATGAGGGTCTCCATGTGTGCTACTTATAAGTACATTTGAATCCTGTTCACTAATTAATGGAAGAGACATCTTCTTTTGGAGGATTACGTAAGATCATCTTGCCTCTTGGAATTCGAGCAGTCGCTCACATAAAGAAATCGTCATATAATGTACATGTTTTATCGGAGGCAGGATCACTCAACTTTAAACAGAAGACGAGAGGTCGCGAAATGATTTAACGTTACTTACACTTATGTTTCCCTTTGAAGATTATTTAAACTCAGGAATTGATTAAGGTTTCTTCACAGTTATACACTAGCAATATGATTGCTAGGTTTAAAGTCTCGTGCGTAATAAAATAGTAAATGAACACGATGTTTATAGTGGTTCGATCCAAATAGATCTACGTCCACTCCTTAGCCGAAATGCTAAGAATTCAATAAGTAAGTATACAGAGTACAAGGATTCGCCTTTGACGTTAAGTAGGCAGTGAGCTTTCGACCTAGCTACTTAACAGCTATCCTCCGATATTCTGAACTTCTCAGGTGTAGGTCTGACAGAGTCAAGGGCACATCTTCGTAAAACTTGCCTTTACTACTTTGGAAGTTTTATAGTTACTTCCTAACTTTTCTTCAGATGTGGCTAAACGCCCGTCTTAGTCTAGACCTTTTCAGAACATATTTTGAAGCGAGTAAAATTTGGATAATTCTTTTTTTTTTAATAATTAGAGAGTTGATTATTGTTATAATAGGAATATTTAATGGCCAAATCATTATTATCCCTTTAATTTATACTCGATATTTACGCCAAAACATTATTTCCCCTATATTGTGTACGCCTTATTCTAGGTACACCAACATAAATTATGATATTATGTTGACATTTTAGAAATAAACTTAAAAAATGAGTTAAACTTAAATGAAAATTAACTATAATACCCAAAAATAAATGAACATATATATAAACTTAACCATCAAGTAAGTTAAAAGATGTAACAAAAACATCTTAAAATACTTTATTGAGTATCAATAAATTTTCAAATAAAAACATGGTCAATAATAATTTTCTTCCGAGGACACAAATTGCTAAAATATTTTTATTGTAGGCGAAATTAAAACTAATTTAAAAAAATGGTATCAACAGTGCAAACACTTTAACTTGTTTAGGATGTGAGTCAAGTTTTTTAATTCTTTTAAGGTTGGTAATATAATTATTTGTGTCACGTATCCAAGTCTTTTATGCTAGAATTTGAAATTGGAAGTACAAATCGCAAATAAAACTAACAAAAATTAATAAGAAATTTGGACACATCATCATGGCCGATGTCGTACGTAGCATTCAAGATACTAAAATTTGGGCCCAAGCAGGGCAAGGTTTGTCACTGGATGAACGAGATTGATCTTGCAAGGATTGATGATATTGATATATAACTGTACAATTTTGTAATTTTGAAGGTACGTGAATCTGAACAAACATGTGTAATCGATGTTGTTTATGGTTGTGATGTTTTTCATTGATGATGTTGAAGTTGTGTGTGAAGGAGAATCACTACTGATCTCAATAACACATGCCTGTGTGTTTGTATATCGAAATGTTAGACGGTTTGATATGTTTGGTCTTGTGAAACTATATCGTCTTAGTTATTATGTATTTGAATGGAAAAATAATAATATTTTAACTAAGGCGACCAAACATTGGGCTACGTAGACACAAGCCAGCCCAATCCACTTAACGACTTGATTCACAAATTATCCTATTCTTTTCTTTATATTTTCTTATATTACACTTGCATAATCTCTCATTCATCGACAACAGAGTTAAGATAATGTTACTTTTCCATTCAAATACATAATATTTAAGACGACGTAGTCTCACATGACCAAACATATCAAACTGTCTAATCTTCCTATATACAAGCACAAAGGCATGCATTGCTGATCTAGAATCTCCTTCGCACACAACTTCAACATTATCAATGAAAAACATCACAACCATAAACAACATGGATTACACAAGTTCGTTCGCTTCGTGTACCTCCAAAATTACAAAATTGTATGGTTATATATCACTATCATCAATCCATGCAAGATCAATCTCGCTCATCCAGTGGAAAGCTTCGCACTGTCTGGGCCCAAATTTCAGTATCTTGAACGCTACGTGTGACGCCGACCATGATGATGTGTCTATGTGGCACACCGCCATTGCCGTATTGACAGGCATTCGGGTCTTCGTTTCAACCAAATCTACAACATATCTTTGAGTTGATGACAACAGAAGACATAAATATGTTGCAAAGGGAAGGAAAAGCTCATGGCACGCCACGATTTTCTCAACGTTAAATTGTTTCACATTCTCAATCGTAAACACTTGTTCTGAACATCGTGTGTTCTCGGAAGTCAATGCAAGCAGCTTCATGGACCCCAATGCGGCTTTCGAGAAGCTGATCATTTTCTCAAGTGATTTAGAGCAAGACTTGAACTCCCCCTTGATTTCTGCAGCACTATAATCATAAATGGTGGTTTCAATGGAGTCTTTAGATGAATATGGGAAGAAAATCATCACCCCTTCAAGGGTTAGAGACAATTTCGAGGGGGTAGAAAAACACGGTGAGGAATGGAAGTTTTGAATGAGTGAGTCTCTGGTCGAACAGATATGATCCTCTCCCAAGCCCAAACGTAAATTTGAATATAGAATAATTAATATAATTTGAGATGGAGAAGTTAATAATATCAACAAAAACTAATAATAATATTATGTTATCAGCAACAATACCAAACACCCGGCTATACTTTTGTTCAAACCAAACCTCCGTATCATTGAAGCCTTGCAACGATTGCTGAAAAGAACTGTCAATAATAATTTGATCTAACACTAATAATTTGAAACCAAATAGTTCAACTTCATAAATATCATCTTCAACTATAAAAGACTTACTTCACCACAAACAAAACAACTCAACCTACGACAATAATGGCATACCTCCTTACTTCTAATCTTCCCCTACTTCTCTACTTGACTTTCACTCCGTCCTCATTTTTGGGCAAAGTTTTTTCCACATTTGCTTCCTTTCAAATGATATTTTGGTCTGAAAATGTGAACAATCAAATGCCAGAGGCCATCTCCACAAAATTATCCCCTCTAACCAAACTAGATTCTGATTATTATGCCCAAATCATATCCCAACAACACTTATATGCGGATACCAGATTCCGCACCCTTGCTAAACTAGCGTGTTCGACATCCAAAAATCAAACTTCTGGTGTGGGGAACTTTTCTATCAGATCATAACAAAAATTACGAAGCAACAACTTCTGTGGGGAATTTTCTATCAGATCGTAACAAATATTACGAAGCAGCAACTTTTGTGGGGAAAACCAACCCATTTTTTTTATTTTGTTTGCTTGATCGATGGGGAATCTCATAAACACACAAATTCAATTCATGCAATCCACAAAGATTAGGCATCAGCAATCCATGCAAGATCAAGCTCATTCATCCAATGGCAAACCTACCCCTGCCCTGACCCAAATTTTAGTATTTTAAACGCCGGGTGCTCTAACGACCATGACGATGTGTCCATGTGGCATACTGCTATCAGAGTATTCACAGGCGTTTGTGTTGTGGGATCGACAAAATCCACAGAGTAAATCTGCATCGATGACAACAAAATACAGTAGTATGCCGCAAAAGGGAGGAAAATTTCATGGCAGACAACGATCTTCTGGACATTGAACTTCTAAACCTTTTCAACCATGAATAGCCTGTCTAAACCTGCGGTATTACGTGAGGCCAATGTCAGCATCCTGCCAATTGGCAACATTGTCTTGGAGAAGCTAATCATTTCTTCGAGTGATTTAGGGCAAGATTTGATCTCTCCCTTTATTGCAGGTGCGCTACAGTAAGAAATGATTGCTTCAATGGCGTCTTTATATAAATCGGGAAATATATTTGTCAACCCTTTCATGGTTAAAGAAAATTCAGAGGCGATATCAGGGGGAAGAAAAGCACGGAAATGAACGGATACGTTGAGACTTGGGATATGGATGATGCTTCCTTCATTGAGACTAGATGACATAAAATATTAAAATGGGTTGGTTTTTCCCACAGAAGTTGTTGCTTCGTAATATTTGTTACGATCTGATAGAAAATTCCCCACAGAAGTTGTTGCTTTGTAATTTTTGTTATGATCTGATAGAAAGTTCCCCACACCAGAAGTTTGATTTTTGGATGTCGAACACGCTAGTTTAGCAAGGGTGCAAAATCTGGTATTCGCATAGAAATGTTGTTGGGATATGATTTGGGCATAATAATTAGAATCTAGTTTGGTTAGAGGGGATAATTTTGTGGAGATGGTCTCTGGCATTTGATTGTTCACATTTCCAGACCAAAATATCATTTGCATGGAAGCAAATGTGGAAGAAACTTTGCCCAAAAATGAGGACGGAGTGAAAGTCAAGTAGAGAAGTAGGGGAAGATTAGAATTAAGGAGGTATGACATTATTGTCGTAGGTTGAGTTGTTTTGTTTGTGTTGAAGTAAGTCTTTAATAGTTGAAGATGATATTTATGAAGTTGAACTATTTGGTTTCAAATTATTGGTGTTAGATCAAATTGTTATTGACAGTTCTTTTCAGCAATCTTTGCAAGGCCTCGATGATACGGAGGTTTGGTTTTGAACAAAAGTATAGCCGGGTGTTTGTTATTGTAGCTGATAACATAATACTATTAGTAGTTTTTATTGATATTATTAACTTCTCCATCTCAAATTATATTAATTATTCTATATTCAAATTTAGGTTTGGGCTTGGGAGAGAATCATATATGTTCGATCAGAGATTCACTCATTCAAAAGTTCCATCCCTCACCGTGCTTTTCTACCCCCTCGAAATTGTCTCTAACCCTTGAAGGAGTGATGAATTTCTTCCCATATTCATCTAAAAACTCCATTGAAACCACCATTTTTGATTTCAGTGCTGCAGAAATCAAGGGGTAGTTCAAGTCTTGCCCTAAATCACTTGAGGAAATGATCAGCTTCTCGAAAGCCGCATTGGGGTCCATGAAGTTGCTTGCATTGACTTCCGAGAACACACGAGGTTCAGAATAAATGTTTACGATTAAGAATGTGAAACAATTTAACGTTGACAAAATCGTGGCGTGCCATGAGCTTTTCCTTCCCTTTACAACGTATTTATCTCGTTCGTTGTCATCTACTCAAGTATATGTTGTAGATTTGGTTGAAACGAAGACCCGGATGCTTGTCAATACGGCGATGGCTGTGTGCCACATAGACACGTCATCATGGCTGGCGTCACACGTAACGTTCAAGATACTGAAATTTGGGCCCAGGCAGGGCGAGACTTTCCACTGGATAAGCGAGATTGATCTTGCATGGATTGATGATAGTGATATATAACCATACAATTTTGTAATTTTGGAGGTACACGAAGCGAACGAACTTGTGTAATCCATGTTGTTTATGGTTGTGATGTTTTTCATTGATAATGTTGAAGTTGTGTGCGAAGGAGATTCTAGATCAGCAATGCATGCCTTTGTGCTTGTATATAGGAAGATTAGACAGTTTGATATGTTTGGTCATGTGAGACTACGTCGTCTTAAATATTATGTATTTGAATGGAAAAGTAACATTATCTTAACTCTGTTGTCGATGAATGAAAGATTATGTAAGTGTAAAATAATATAATCTAAAGAAAAGAATAGGATAATTTGTGAATCAAGTCGTCAAGTGGATTGGGCTGGCCCGAGTCTGGGTAGCCCAATGTTTGGTCGCCTTAGTTAAAATATTAATATTATTCCATTCAAATACATAATAACTAAGACGATATAGTTTCACACGACCAAACATATCAAACTGTCTAATATTTCGATATACAAACACACATGCATGCATTATTGAGATCAATAGTGATTCTCCTTCACACAACTTCAACATTATCAATGAAAAACATCACATCCATAAACAACATCGATTACACGAGTTTGTTCAGCTTCACGTACCTTCAAAATTACAAAATTGTACGGTTATATATCACTATCATCAATCCATGCAAGATCAGTCACGTTCATCCAGTGACTAGCCCTGCTTGGGCCCAAATTTCAATATCTTGAATGCAACGTATGACGTCGGCCATGATGATGTGTCCTTTTGGCACATGGTCATCACCGTAGGGATAGGCGTCCGAGTCTCTGTTTCAGCCAGATCTATCGCATATATTTGAGTAGATGACAACAAATGACAGAAATACTTTAAATTGTTTCACATTCTCAATCGTAAGCACTTGGTCCGAACCTCGTGTGTACTTGGAATTCAATGCAAGCAGCTTCATGGAACCCAATGCGGCCTTCAAGAAGCTGATTATTTCTTCAAGTGATTTAGGTCAAGACTTGAACTCCCCCTTGATTGCCGCAACACTGCAATCATAAATGGTGGTTTCGCTGGAGTTATTAGATGAATATGAGAATAAATTCATATAGACAGTTTCGGGGCGATTTGAGGGGGTAGAAAAGCACAGTGAGGGATGAAATCTTTGAGAATAGGAAAATGGATTGTGCCTCCTTTGAGATTTGATGGTCTAAAGAACGCAGAAGGATTTATTTCTAAATCGAGCGTATTTGTAAATCCATCATATTTGTTGTAAACTAAGGCATCACTGAGTGATTTTTCAAGGGATGACGAGGTGAACGCGAGTTGAGCAAGGGAGCAGAATTTGGCATCAACTTTGAAGGAGATATCATATTGTAGTTTGGTGAGAAGGGAGATTTTGGAGGAGATGGTTGCAGACATTGTATTGTTCACATTTTGGGCCCAAAACTTTCTTTATGTAGAGGCAAATGAGAGAGAAAGTTTGTTTGAAAATGAAGAGGGAGGATAGTAAGAGAAGATGAGTGAGGAGGTATGCCACATGTAATGATGCAGATTGAGTTGAATTGATGATGATGATGTTAAGTGTCATTGAGTTCGAATGGTTTATATGATTGATGCAAGAGGGTGGCGAGTCTGGACCCGACCACCTTGGTGAAAGCTGCATCGTCGTGGAACAACGATAACTAAGGGTACAATATGGGAGGTAACCCATTACTCTTATGCTTTATTTCTTGTTTTTCATCAATTTTTGTATTCTGTTCTTTTTCCCCTCCTTAAAAAAAATTGAAGCCTCTGTATCGATCGACATAGAGGGATTGACATGTGTGCACTTTGACCCAGAGGCGGATCAATAAAGAAAGCTCCATGCCGATCCACACGGAGTGCTAGCAGACACAAATCCCTGTTGCTCGAATGCTCCGAAGGATAAAAAGTTGGTGTCTGAGACCAACATTGAGGTACTGTTTCAAACCCTAGTCTGATTTTCAAACTTATTCCCTCTATCAATAGAATAAGTTTGGGGGGAGGAGGACTAGGAGTTGAAATAATTTTTCTTCCATTTTATTTATTGCTTTCAGTTAATTTAAATTCATCTCTAGTTTAAAATTTTTGCATAATTTATGCATTGTTTGAATTTTTTTTTTATTTTGTGAGAAGATTTGTGAGCTATGATAGAACCCTAGCGAGAATGCGAGATTTGAATTGATTGACATTTGTGTGAGTTGATTGTGATAGTAGTTGAGAATGCCTATGAATATAGAAAACCGTATGATTACCTGATTTGAAACTTGCATTGGCATGATGTTTGATGATGATTTGATGTTTACTATGGAAAAAATTATTGTCCCAAGTGTGAGATTTGAGTTTTATTTTGATTGTGAGTGTGTCTGCATTATTGAGTATCGCTAGAACTTGCTTTGTTTCTGTTTTGAGACTGCTAGGGTGCACAAGTTTAGGAAATGATTTTAGGCAATCTTTGTTTAGTCTATATCCATACACTGTCCTATTTGAACATTTATCTCTAGTAAGTCCTTTTGAGCCTATGTATTTTTCTTTTTTGTCTATGAGTTAAGAAATGATAGGAGAAGTGGGTATGGAGATTGTTTGAAGAAGATAATATGTTATTAGAATGGGTGAAAACAAAAGAAGGTTGGGCTGTAGAAGGAAAAAGAAAAAAAGAAAGATTTTGTGTTTATCCTTATAAGCTCAAGTTCCAAAAAGAAAAATATGTACATCAATTAAAAGAGCATAAAAGAATTAGTAAAGAGTAGGAAAAAAAAAGAAACAAAGAATAATAAAGAGTCTTGGTTCGCATTGGAAATTTAAGGAAAATGGTGGATTTTGTTAGAAGGTGGTTTAGATTTGTTGAGTCATGAACTCAATTGATTTTAGTCACTTGGTCATATATTTTCTCACCTTTCACTAAAAAGCCTATATTACAACCTAAAATAAAGTCCTTTCTGATCATAGAATTGTGTGCACATATTTGCAGTGGAGAAATTAGAATATTTGCAAGTTTATGGTAGAACTTGATTTGCATGACTTGTGTGATCTCATAGTATCCTAAACACTTGAGTGAATGAGTAAAACATTTCCTTTGTGAGTTTTCCATGGTTTACAGATTTTCTGATTCTTACAAAGTGTTGGTGTGATGTGGATTTTTGGGTTTGATTGTGATGAATCTTGTGAGGCATTGCACTTCTCTACTACTTGAACTGTTGATTCATTCTTTTTGTTGATTGAGGACAATCAAGTGTTTAAGTTAGGGGGGTTGATAAGCTCATATTTTGCCTCACTTATCACGTTGTTTCTTTGTTGTTTCGTTCATTTACATTTGTTTCAGGTTAATGATTGAGGATGAATTGTTTATAGAGGATATTACGCTTGTTATGCTAAATTTTGTAGGTATTTGGGCCCAAATATGGTGAAATGGTGAGAGGTTGATCAAAATGTGGAAAATCCGCCCAAAATACCTCTGTATCGGTGGACACAAAGGACCAAATGAAGTCAGAAGATGGAGGAAATTTTGGGCGACACAAGGGTTGAAGATTGACCTTCATGTCGATCAACACCCCGGGTGTCGACCGACACGAAGGATGAAGATCGACTGAAAAGGAAGCATTGAAGAGGATGTCGGCTTGGCTGCTGTGTCGATCGACATAGGAGACGAAAGGCAGATTCTCGCTCAAAAATGGATATATTACCTTCCAAAGCCATTACCTATGTAGACATAATTCCCCCTCTATAAATAGGACTATTAGAGCTCGAATTTTGTGTTAATTTTCTCAATTAAGATTTTAATTTTCTAAAGTTAATTTTTCAGCATTTGATTTACTTTAATTTTTCAATTTCCTTCACTTTATTCATTGCTTTGGAACTCGAAGACATTGAAGGTTTGAATTCCTATTTAATTATGATTCAAGTAAGTTTAATGAACTTTATTATGTTTATTTCAATAGTTGTTTTTAGCATGTATGGCTAGAAACCCTAATAGGTCCTAGGGTTTTTCTCCACCCTCTTGGCATATTGTAATTCAATTAAATCCAACTCTTATTAATTGGTTCAAATTTTATGGTTTTGATTCTTAAAATCTAATTTAATCGAAGGATCGAGAGATGAAGATTTAATTGGATTGTTAGTTGTTAATTTGAGACCGGGATGAGATAATTAACAGTAGGAAGATAGATTTTGATATAATTATTTGCTGTCTCAAAAAGAAGATTCAATTGTAGGGGTTAATCTATATCTTTATTGATATTGACTAGTTTGTGTTATTGTTAGGATTTTTGTTGGAGAAATCCTTCCTTACTTTTGTGTTTTGGTTGGTCAAAGATTGTAAGCCATCTTAGTCAGTTCTTTAGAGTCTAGAGTTTTAATCTGTAATCCTTGTATAGGATCGAATTGAGTTGTAAAAGAACTTAGGCTGAAGACCGAGCATAGGAGAATGCTCGAGAACTAACTACTACACGCCTGAAACTTGGTTTCCACTTAGTATAGCCTTAACATAAAATTGATGTGGAGCACTCAGTTTAAGGTCTACCGTACTGACAAGGAGAAGTCAGTATGAGGGCTTCCCCGTACTGACTAAGGAGAAGTCAGTATGAGGGTTTTCCATACTGATCTGGAGAAATCAGTACCTAGGGAAGTCAGTATGAGGGATTAAGTCATACTGACTTTTGTAAGTTAGTACGAGAGCCTCTACCTTAAAAGATCGAGCTATTAAAAAGATATCGAAGTTCAGTTAGACTTAGGCATTTCAAATATGCCCAAGTGTAAATCAGTATGAGGTTATCCAACCTGGGTCCCTCAAACTGAGTACTTAGTCTGACATAAAGTTAGTGTATGGTACACTGACGCGGCAACAAAGTATGTCGCAGACCTAAGGCATGGGCTACGATTGGACAAAATCTTCCATGAGTTTAACGTCTGGATTTATGTGTCTAACGGGTAGAAATTCGAAATGCCTCGAGAAAATCCTTTATAAAAAGGTCTGCACCTCAACCTTCCAACGGTTAGCAAAAATAGAGTTAGCGCTCATATCAACAAGAAGAATTTTCAGAGCCTAATCATACAAGGTTAAGAGAACTCTGAGCTTAGAATCTTAAAGTCTTCACACGACAAAGAGGATCTCTCTCTATCTGCAAACTTCCTAATTTTCCGTGTTTCCTTACACGAGACTTGAGTCTCCGACTCAAGTTATACCGTGCTAACTTCGACTAAAGCTCTTCTTTGGTGAATATATCTTTTCGATATATATTTATAGCAGTCAGTTTCCTAGTCTGGATTCTGATTTTCACGGGCATATGCCAACCACCTGAGTAATGGGAAGAACAAGTAAACATCCTACATATTCTGGGAAGAATTAGTAAAAATCCAACCACCAGGAAGGAGACTGCGGGGTGCGTCCCCACTTCAACCTGAAAACTGAGTTTGCAAGGAGTTCATAGGCGAGTGCCACAGCTGACCGGAGGACGGAGGTGTCAACGGACTCTGTATAGATCGTATTGAGGCTTGTATTTACTTAGTGAATTATCCAGACATTGAGTTTGAAGAGTGGATGTAGGATATTGAAGTCCGAACCACTATAAACTCTGTGCGTTATTTACTATTTTCTTTCATACTTGCTCCGTTTTTCTGTTTCACAAACTGACTCTTGAAACCTTCAATACTTGTCCAAGTATTGAAGTGTATATACTGTGAAACTGACTTAACTGAAACAGAGATCTAAGCTTAAGATTTCTACACACAAAACCGACTATACTCTGTTTATGCGAACCAATGCAACTGTCATTTAATTCTTCCGCTGCACACAAACTTTCCGCTGCACAGTTTTGCACTCTGATTTCGGGACCAATAGTTATTGAGATTTAAAAGGTAAAATTCACTTTCTAGTAATCTAGGTTTAATTGCCTAACTAATGAATTAATTCCAATTTATCAAAATTTCCACCATAATAGTTATTTGGGTTTAGATTGATTGTTTTATGCATGTTGATTGGATAGGTTGAATTCCCTAGGATTTGTGTTTTTATTTATTTAATTTTATTCAAAAGTTATTTTCTGATTGAAAAAAAAAACCACTCTTGATTCTGGATTTCTCAAACAACGAGTTGATAAACTGCGTCCAGTATATGAAATATTTTCGTTGCACTGTCCATGTGGGTTCGACAACCTTCGGGTTACAATAAATTTATTTGCTCACTATATTATAATTAATCTGTGATTTTCACAGTGATCAGTGACCTTCACGAACCAGTCCTCCTTAGGCATCTTGGAAGGATTTTTGCATTCAGATCAACAACTGTGTATTCTCTTCCATGATTCTTTAGCTCGCATACTATGGCATTAAAGCGAGCCTCCATGGATTTGATGTTTTCTCCAGGGAGTAGTTGGAAGGACTCGTACTTGTCCGTGCATACTTGAAGCTTGTTGCTATTCATTTGGTCTGTTTCCTAACATAAGGTACCAAGAAAATCACATACCTGTTTTGCATTATCATACTCGAGGGTATCTATAACCAGAGGCTCTGGTAGGGATTGGAGAATTAGCTCCATGGCGACTGTGTCAAGCTGAGCACGAACTTTATCTCCGTTGGTCCACTCAGCGTAGGGTTTGTCAACAAATTCTGGACCAGCAGCTCCGTCGAGCTGAGTATTAAACTTGATGATCTTTATTGATCCATTTGATAGGACTTCTGCCATCTCAGGATGGACATTGTTCAGCATGATCAACGATCTTTTCTTCTATATGTTGAACATTTTTTGGGAATACTTTGGAAGCTCTGTGATGTGAGTCATCCTCATATAACCTGAGCTTGATCACAAGAACAAACAAATGCAAGGAAATAGAGATATGGTCCTAAGCGACTCAACACAACCTTGGTCTATAAGATCTTTGGCGCGTGATACCACTTGTTGGTCCCAAAATTAAAGTAAAGTATATTGCAGCGGAAGTAAGTTTGATTGCACTTGTTCTCCGAAACTGACTGAAATTCAGTTCCGGGTTAATGAAAGAGTAAGTTTACACTAAGAAGGTAATTAAGTACGTTTCAGAGTATACACTTCAATACTTGGCTAAGTATTGAAGGTTTTAAAGTAAGTTTGAAAACTTAACAATGCAGAAATGAAAAATAAGCAAGCAAAATGATACAATATATTATAGTGATTCAGACTTAATATCCTACGTCCACTCTTCTGAACTTAATCAAGAATCCCCTAAGTATCAGGTTTACAAGTCTTCTCTCGATCTTTGGTCAGCCCGTCGGAAACCTCTGTCCTTCGGTCTGCTAGCGTCACTCGCTCAGAAACTCCTTGCAACCTGGAACTTCTTTAGGTTGAAGTGAGGATGCACCCCGCTACCTTCTTCCTGGTAGGTTGGATGTTTTCCGTTCTTCCCAGAACTAAGCTTGGTGGCTAGACGCTCGTGAGAATCAAAATCCCAGAGTAGGATAATGACTGCTATGAATATAACTTTAGGAAAGTTATATTCACCAAGGTATAGCTTCAACTTTAAGCTTTAGCATCGTGCTTTAAACAACTAGCACAAAATGATTAACTTGAATCAGAAAACTCAAGTCTCGTGTTAAGCACACGGAATATTAGAGAGCTTTGAGTAGAAAGATTGGCAGAGTGTCGGCTCAGCTTTTCACATGATTCAGGTGTGTTCTTCATTTGAGATGTTGAACTATTTATAGGCAGTCTTGATCGACTCTTTGAATTCTATCTGTTAGACACATAATTCAAGTCCCTAGAGACATGGATTGTAGCATCCAATCACAGTCATTCTTCATAGGTTTGCTCTGCTCTGCTCTGAAAAGGTTGTACTTACCTTGTACTTTCTACCTGTTCTTGTCAGACTAAGTTTCAGTTCGAGGAATCCAAGTATGGGACATCATCGTACTGACTTTTACTTGATATTTACTTGCCTTTAAGTCTGATTTCGATTCGCCTTGTGTTCCTCATGCTTATTGAAATAAGTGCCTCCATACTGACATTCCATAGTCGAGTATGAGCAACTCTTATACTGACTTCCTTGAGTCAGTATAGTAACCTTTATAATGACTTCCCAATGTCAGTATAGGCCATCGTCATACTTAGTGAAACTAAGTTTCAAGCACGAACACTCCTTCAAATCTCGAGCACCTTCTTCACTCGATCTTCAACATCTAAGTTCTATTACAACTCAAACAATTCTATACAAGGATTACAATATAAAACTCTAGAAATTTAGTGCTAAAGTGAGTTTTAACATAACAAAACATCAAATTAAGGAGGGAGCTAAAACTTAGTTCCTAACAAAAATACAACATAAGAAAGATTTAGGGGGCGTTTGGTTTAACTGTCAGGAATCACTATGGGTATGAGTTTGATAGTAGAGGGAATGGGTATGGGTTTGATTTTTTGGAATCATTCCCAATTCTGATGTTTGGTTTACTAGATGAGTTTTGGAATCATTTTTCAATTCTGATGATTTATTTTTTAAGTTTATAGGTTTATAATATAATTAAATTATTATACAAATAATAATTAATTTAACAATAAAAAATAACAAAATAAAATCATATTAAAACAAATAAATAATCTATTTATCTTATTATTTGTTTTATAAAATATAAAATTAAGATAAAAAATAAATGATTGATTTTATAATAATAATAATATTATTATAATAATATATTAAAAAGAATAATATATAATTATAATAACATATAATACTATAAATAATATAATTATGAAAAACATAAAAAAAAGAAAAAATAAAAAGTAAATAAATCAGAAAATAATTATAAATAAAATGAAATAAAAATAAGAAATAAATGATTAATTTAATAATAAAAAATTAAGAAAATATAATCATATTAAAATAAATAAATAATATATTTATATTCTTATTTATTTTATAAAAATATAAAATTAAGATAAAAATAAATAATTAATATAATAATATTATTATATTAATATATTAAAAAGAATAATATATAATATTATAAAATAATATAATTATCAAAATATTTTAGATTAATATTATAAAAATAAATAAATAAGAAAATAATTATAAAATAATATGAAATAAATAATTTTGGTAATAATATATGGGAATGAAAATGAAAACCCACCATTTTGGAGGGTTTTGGTGATTCCCAAGTATTTGGGAATCATTCCCATATTTTCATTCTCATACACTTTAACCAAACAGTGGGTTTCGGAATCATTCCATTCCCTCATTCCGAAACCCACCAACCAAACGCCCCCTTAATAATTGAAACACAAAATCAAAATACTCCCTCCGTCCCGGGTTGACCGAGCATAATAACCAAGGACTATGAGTGTAGAATGAATTGAGTGAAATTAATATTTTATTGTTGAGTAGGAAAAAGTTACAATTTTTAGAAACAAGACTAATGAATTGAGACTGATAAAAAAGAAAAGTAGAACAATTAAATTGAGACGGATGGAGTAATATCAAATTTTATCCAAGATATTTCTATATCCAAGACAAAAAAAAATTGGTATCACATACATCCACAATGTAAGGGCAGAGATTGAGTTTCTAGCGAAGCGTCGACATTATTGTAATAATTGAATATTGAAGTTGCAAAAATAAAGATTTTTAACATTTAATAATTTTAATAATTATTATTAAAAAAATAAAAAGTAGTTTAGTACAATATATTCTAATTATTATTTATAAACAAAAAAAAAGTTTTAAAATACAAATTATATGTTTATGGATTAATCAATTTTAATAATAAAATATAAATTAAAAATTGGACATTAATTATTTAAGATTATTATATACCTTTATTGGGTAGAATGAATCATATGTTGAACTTAATTTATAGTGTTGAAAATTAAAATTATTAAAAACTATCAAATAAACATTTAAAGTTTCGACAATGATATAGCAAGTGGAGTATGAAAGCACCATTCATTATTTGTCTATCATCTTCCATATGTTCGGAAATCATGATTCATGACACCCCTCGAAAGCACCATTCATTTTTTTATTACAAAAATAAAATGTGCTAAGACACTCTAAAGAAAACTTTATAATATGTGCCAATTTTTTTCTATCACATATGCAAAAATATGTTGTTAATTAGGTATCCATTATCATCACCATTATTATGGGTTTAGGTATCTATCACCTACAAAAATTACTATTCACCATCCAAAGGGGGAGCTTGGTATGAAGAATTAGAGTCACTCTATTAAACAATATAGATATTTTGGCTGAGAATTTCCCATTTCATGATTATTATTTTTTATCAATTCGTAAAATGGTGTTAGATCATATAAGAAATAATTGAGATATTATTTAATAGTGGAATCAAAAATAGAAGTCGTGGATCCAGTTGGTATTAATTTAGGTGAAAATTTGTTTTGATCAAAATTGAGGTTAAAATTATTAAGAATTTGTTGTCGTGTTCACTAGAATCTTAATATTTATAATTAAATATCATTTGTTGATATTTGTAATTACCTATATTTAAGGGATTCAATTTTTTAGGAGATCATGTATATCAATTAGGACTTAAAAAACGGATGTGCGTATGCAAAAGTTAAATTGTGACTAAATATGAAAAAAAATGAGTCAAATTAACTAACTAGATATATTCTTATTTGACATATATGAGTTTTTATCAAGCACAAAATATGATATTTTCGTGCAACGTATGCGTGAAATTCTAGTATAAAAATATAATAACATATGTTAGGAGTTATATATTATTAATAATTCCTTCCTTATATGATGTTTAGATAAGTCAAATATTTCACTAGATTAGTATGTTAGCTAGTAGCTAGATTAGCTCAAATTTATAATGTTCTGCATAGAAATTATGGAGTTGTAATAGGAACTGATTTACAAGCCTTAGAGGATTTTTCCATTGCTAAAAAATCAAAAAAAACAAAAAGAATTATTACGACAGAATTTTCGATCACTAAAGAAAAAATTTAATTAAAAATTATAATGACTGATTTTTCGTTGTTAAATAATTACAAAATAAAAATAAAAAATTCTAATGACAAAAATTTTCGTCGCTTAATAAATTAAAAATTTTAACTACGTTAAATTTAACAACTGAATTTTTCGTCGCTAAATTTAACATTGAATTTTTTTGTCATTAAAAAATTAAATAATAATAGAATTCTAGCCATTGAATTTAAAATTTTATTTAGTAAAGAATATTAATTATTTTAATATACACAATACTATATATGTTTAAATATATTAAAAATAAAATACAATATCATTATTTACAAATGATAACTTTATATATAACAAAATACTAATTACTTTTATATGCACGATAATAGATAGATTCAAATATATATTTGGGTTTTATTTTAATTTGAATCAGGGCGGATCTAGAAAATTTTAAATGAGGATACAATATATAAAAAAAATTAAATTGGGGGTACATTATGTAAATACTTATATAAATTTAAAATATATAAATTTAATAATAATAAAAGTGTACCCCAATCTTATACATAGATCCGCCCAATTTGAATAGTGTAATAATTAATATGTAGGTGTTAATAAATTAATAATTGCGTAAATTACATTAATTTATGATATAAGTTATATACATTATAACAGCATATAAAGAATATTTCCGTCCATTTATTTGGAATTTGATTATGGATTTGAGAAAAGAAATTGAAAACTCAGCTCAATGTCGTTTGAATTGTGAATTCAATTTTTTTTAAAAAAATCAGATATATATTGTGACGCCATTTTAAGTTGGGAGAAAGTAATATGAATAGATGTTCAGGATGATGTATTTGATTAAGACCGAATAGTTGGATTGGAGTTGGTGATTGGCGGCTCGTCGATCTTCACCGACTATATTCGGACATCGCAGTTATTTTCTCTCATGCATACTAAGCTGATGCAGTGATGCTCCTCACCAATCCCACTGTTACTTCCTTAGGATTCAGTTGGTTAAATTGGTTGTTAGCTTTTACTTTATTATTACATGTCACGATGTTAACAGTAAGCATGAAATAATATAGTATTTATTTTTTTCCTTTTTTTTTTTTTTTTAAGGTAGCGAGAATCTTTCCACTCATTCCGATCTCTTCTCCATTCGATTCTCATCTTGTTATCTGCTACTCTCTCTTATCTCATCGGATCCCCCCCTCTCTATGGGCGAGGAGGAGCAGGAGGGTATGGTGAGTGGATCCAAGGCAACCCCAAAGCTTTCGATATTACCTCTGATCGCCTTGATTTTCTACGAGGTTTCCGGCGGTCCCTTTGGAGTAGAAGACTCTGTCAAAGCAGGCGGCGGCCCTCTCCTCTCTCTCCTAGGTTTCTTGATTTTCCCTTTCTTTTGGAGCATCCCGGAAGCCCTAGTCACGGCCGAGCTAGCCACCAGTTTCCCCGATAACGGCGGCTACGTGCTCTGGATATCGTCGGCGTTCGGCACTTTTTGGGGATTTCAAGAGGGCTTTTGGAAATGGGTCAGTGGGGTTATGGACAACGCCCTTTATCCGGTACTGTTTCTTGATTACTTGAAGCATTCGTTTCCGATATTTAACGACGCCATTGCAAGAGTTCCTGCTTTATTAGGGATTACTCTGTTATTGACCTACTTGAATTACAGAGGGTTGCATATTGTTGGATTCACAGCTGTTTTGCTTGCCTGCTTTTCGCTTCTGCCTTTTGTTGTGATGGCCGTTTTGTCTATTCCTCGCATTAGGCCTAGTCGATGGCTTGTTGTGGACCACAAGAAGGTGGATTTGAGAGGGTATTTTAACAGCCTTTTCTGGAATCTGAATTACTGGGATAATGCTAGCACATTGGCTGGTGAGATTGAGAATCCGAGCAGGACCTTTCCCCGGGCGTTGTTGGGGGCAGTGGTCTTGGTGGTCTGCTCGTATTTGATCCCTTTGCTCGCGGGCACTGGAGCTGTGGAAACAAATCCGAGTGACTGGAGTGATGGCTATTTTGCGCAGATAGGAATGCTGATAGGTGGATCTTGGTTGAAGTGGTGGATCCAAGCTGCCTCAGCAATGTCTAACATGGGCTTGTTTGAAGCTGAGATGAGCAGCGACGCTTTCCAGCTGCTGGGAATGAGTGAGATTGGGATGATCCCTTCTGTATTTTCTATGAGGTTTGCTTCTCTCTCATTTTATCTACTTGTTAAACCTTTCTTGCATACCGGCTTCTTTGCGATTGATTCAACTTCACATGATGAAACATTTGGTTTCTTGAGGGACTACTTTATCTCATCAACTAGACATGATGTGATCATATTAGGATGCTTTTGTAATAACACGAACAGTCCAGTTGTTTCTGCGATATGTTGTTTGATTGGCCTATGTTGTCCTTGTCTGCTAAATGTGATTCAAGATTCCCATAAAATCTCTTGTTACCAAATGTTATTCTTAAGGAGAACTCCAAATTGGGCAGATCAAAATATGGGACTCCCACATTCAGCATTCTGTGCTCTGCAACTGGTGTCATATTCTTGTCGTGGATGAGTTTTCAGGAGATTCTTGAGTTCCTAAACTTCCTCTACGCGGTGGGCATGCTGTTCGAGTTTGCAGCCTTCATCAAACTGCGGATAATGAAGCCGGATCTACACAGACCATACAAAGTCCCCTTGAATACAGTCCCTGCAGCCATCCTCTGCCTGCCTCCAGTTCTGCTGCTCCTTCTGGTGATGTGTCTGGCATCCTTACAGACATTTTTAGTGAGCGGCGCCGTAATTTTACTGGGATTTGCTTTATATCCTGCCTTGCTTCATGCAAAGGAGCACAACTGGATCAAGTTCAACACTCCATTAAGGTCAGCCGCCACTGACCTTGGAGGGCATCCGGTGCCATGGGAAGAGCAAGTATCTCATCGCCTCTTAGCTGACGACGACTTCCCGTCTGCTTCGGATAGCTCGGTGGAGGGCGTCGCCAAGTTGGAGTAGAAGCCATGTTTCTACACCAGACAGAATTTTGGTACTGTATTTTTTAGCAGTTGGAATATAATTTTGATTCCCTCTGAGAGCAGAAATGCTGGATGGTAAAGGTATAATATACAGTTCATCAAATAAGTTTCATTTATGTATGATAATAATCTAAAGTCACTCAAGAGAGAGAAATTATACAACAGAATTTCAATTTGGTTTGGTCATGGAAATTCAAAATCAAAAAGAAAATTAGTAGTAAAAAAATAAAAATGGAATATTCTAATCTACATAGAGATAAAATGTAAAGTTGAATAGGGGAAGATGTGACTGATGACAAAAATTATAAATTTTACTATAAAATAAAATTTAGATATCGGACATGATCTAAAATTTTTTGGACTTGGGAAAGACTCACTGCGATTAGGAGACAACCAAACACGGCCTTAAATTTCATAAAACCAAAACGCTATTATACGACTATGGTGGAAGTGGCCTAGCCTACTTAACTTGTTCCGTGTTTGGCTTTGCTCTGCTACTCAACTTTGATTTTTACCAACAGAATTGAACTCAGAAAATTAGACTTCGGCCGCTGATCAGAAAGCCAAAATTGGGACAAAAGATCAAAGCAATCCAGCCGCCGCCGCCGGTCTTCGCTCTGCGAAATCAGGTCAATTTTCTCTCTCTCGCTCATAATTCCGTCCAAAATTGAATTTGATTTCTGGGTTTTTCGTCCGTCGTTAAAATGTGAACTGGGTTTCGGTTCTGATCCAAGAATTGATATTTGTTTGTAGTTTGTTGGTATCTTTAGCTTTTCTTTCTAGTTCAATATAATTGGGTTTAGAGTTTTGTGTTGGTTTGTTATATCTGAATGTCGAGTTTGGGTTGAATTGCTTACCTCGAATTTTCTTTTTTTCATTTCACTCTATTGAAGTTAATTTTCTGGGAAATTCAGTCGAATGTTATTACATCGTTACTGTGTTCGCTTATGAAAGCTGAGGTTTTTGTTGGGTAAATTTTGAGATATGTTATTACTATATTTATTCATCAAACAGTGAAAAAAAACGTGATCTTTGATTTTAAAACTAAGGAGATCTTTGATTGAGCTGATCAATGTATGGGCTACGTTACTTGAGCATCATAAATTATGAAATTTATGATATGTGCTAGTTTTCTGTTAGATTATTGATATGGAATGCAACTATTTTATCATTGAGGCAGCCATAGTGATTGGGATCTGTTGTTTCTCTGGATTTTATACAGTCTTAGCTTAAAATGGTGGCCAACTTTACTCGCGTCGACACGCTAGAGCTTAAAGATCTTATCTTTCAAAAGGTAGGACATGAAAGAGCAGAGAAATACTTTGACCAGCTGAAGAGATTTCTGAGTTTGCAGCTTAGCAAGGCTGAATTTGATAAGAGCTGTATACAGACACTTGGAAGGGAAAATGTTTCTCTTCACAATAGGCTAATCCGATCTATTGTCCAAAATTCTTGTGAAGCTAGAATCCCACCACGAAAAGCTCGAAAAGTTGAAGGTCTCAATGTGAAGGTCGCAAATGGTTACCAGAGGAATTGCCTGCAATCTCTGTATGGTGATGCTTTCCCTCAGTCACCCCGCAAATGCAGGTCTCCCGTGAGCAGAGATCGCAAGTGTAGGGATCGACCAAGCCCTCTTGGGCCGCTAGGTAAGAGCCCTAGTATCACATGTGAAGAAACGGTTACAAGGACTCAAGAACAGCAGAGTGCCACAGAATTACCTTCCCTCTGCAGCAGGCCTCCAGTTGGTATTGTTTCAGTCGAAGAAGGAGAAGAGGTCGAGCAGCGTGCTGGAAGCCTCAGTGTTCGGAGGTGGAGTCCTGTAACTGCTCCTCTCGGTGTTTCACTGAACGGTGTTGGCACTCGTAAGGCTGGTCATTGCAGTTACAAGGAGGATGATAGTTGTGGCGAGAGTTGTGAGAATAGGAGGGAGTTACCAGATACGATATCGTTGAGGAGTCGTCTGGAGAAGAAGCTGGCAATGGAGGGAGTTGGGATGTCGTTGGAATGTGCTGAAGTGATAAATCATGGCTTGGGTGTGTATTTAAAGAGAATAATCGAGCCATGTGTGTCTATTGCTTCATCCAAGGCAGTGATGTCTGAATTGAATGGCTTATTACCAGCAAGATTTGCTGATAGATCTACTGCTCCATCTACAAACGTGAGTATGCTTGATTTTCGAGTTGCAATGGAATCAAACCCGCGTTTACTCGGGGCTGATTGGCCCATCCAACTTGAGAAGATCTGTCATTACGAGTAGGAGGTGATCACGAGGCGAATCTGCTCGAATGAAAACCAGGACCTGGTCCGCACGAAGCAACTGCCAGTTTTGAAAATGGTGATTCAAGAGAAAAAGTAGGTCAGCAAGCCGGAAGCTGAGGTGCTTGGCTTCATATACAGATAGATTGCATTGCTAGGAAGAGGAAAGATCATATGATATAAGCAATCTTATACACATTTCATTGTTGTTAATTAGAGTTTATATAATTCTTGTAAATATATTTTTCTAATGAAGACACCTTTTCTTCCCTTGTCCTTCAGCAGTTACTGTCCAAAATCTTGATTTCATGAGTCATCGCTGCTTCTCGAAATCAAGATTTTGGATCTCATTAAAGATGATTCATGTGGGTTCATCCTTACAACGTACGATCAAATACTCATTAAACTGCGTTTTAAGCTTTTCTTACATGAGGGATTACAAGTATGAGAAGGGAGTGAATACAGGGAAATCCAAAATGATTTGAACATTGAAGAAGCTCTCTCTCTCTCTCTCTCTGCTGGTTTAAGTTGCAGAGACTTTATCTAAGCTGGCCATGTAAGTAATATAAACGGTCCACAGGTATGAGCAGCAGTTGACTGCGAGTGGCTGCCAAATTTCAAAACCATGTAAGATTCTTTCTTGTTATAATTTGATTTACAACTACAAATGGGGGGTGGAGTTGAGTGTGACCTGTAAATGAAGAGGAACGAATTTGAAAGTGACAAAGTCGCAAATTGGCCAATACATTATGCCTCTGCACATTGTAGGAACCAAGTCACGCTTCAGTCTACCAACAATCTCCCCACCACTCTCACCTGAAACACTACATTCTTTAGATTCCAAAACTGGGCATCAAAATTCATCTACAGAAACCCATCTTCGATAAGGGCTGCATTGCGTTACCTTGTAGAGCGGCATTAACAGAGAAGAACACAACAGTCATGGCAGGCCCATAAAAAATCTGCCCCATCGCCATTTTCTTCAAAGTGGATACAAGATCGCGCTTGGGAAGAACCCTCGACATGAAATTGTACCAATAATGCAATGAAGGCCCCAGGATTAAGAAGCCATAACCAGCCATGCGGAGAGTCCTCACCGGTTCATACTGATGCATCTCCCCCACGATTGTCTGCAAACAAAAACCCAACCCCATTATTTCTTCACTAGCCAATTAACAGAACATTAAATAGCATTTAACAAAATTTGGGGATACCTGGGAGGTTACATCGGCGGCGGTGTAGATGAGAGCAGTGGTGGCGCTTTTGGTGGCGAGGGGTCGGGTTTTGATCGTGTGCAAGTACCACAACACCAACCGGGAATTTCGCAAGGACCATGATTCCCTCGAAATAGGAGACTCCATCTGTTTGGGCTTGCGGCCATCGTGCTTGAAACGATAAAACCGTGCGGGGCGGTGAAGCGGTGGTGAAGCTTGGTCGTAGATGGCGTTTCTGGAACTGGCTTTCCATGAGTAGTGCAAGCATTGAGCTCTGAGAATGCCGATCTTGGATAATGAGGCAGCCATGAAAGAGATTTCGGTGGAATGCTGAAAATATATTGGAGCGGAGAAGAAACGTAGAAATTTTATGTTGCAGTTGAAGGTTATGTAGTCGCCGTAGAGAGAGTGATGCCCACGCGTCGTTGTAACTTGTTTTTTTCTTTTTAAAATATTTATTGACAGATCATAAGATTCATATTTATATAGTTTTCAATATTAACTTTCTGGTGTTTCGTATTTAATTATTGGGGGGAGGCGCGTGGGTCGAAATGAAGGTGTTCCAGCATTGAGTCACCACCCATAACTCTTCGCCACGTGTCGCACAGCCTAACACGTAAGTGTTCTGTTTGAACTGCCAACCTCGGCACGGCCCTCTCTCTCTCTCTCTCTATCTTCATCCAATCACAAATATTTCTCCTATTTAAAAATACAATTCACTGTGTATCATTTTTTTTAATAGAAATGTGCCTTTGGAATAATAGCTATTAACATATGCTAAAGTTCACAAACACCCACCACGCTGATTGATAAAATAAAAGCAAACGGGCCCAAGCCCATGTGCTACTTTGATTAAAAATGGACTAAGATGATAACATGTGTATATATATAAATATAATAGTAATAAAAGCACGTGTTTTTTCAAGATTTAACGAGTGTGTAAGGTCTTTCTTCTCAAACACAGCAAGAACGACAAGCATGGCTGCAAAGGTCTTTCTTTTTGATTCGAGCTCAACCACAATTCTGAGGTTTCCATTTCTGTGTGAAGCAATACTTGTATAGAAAGTTAGAAACATACTTCTCTATATATTGAAGATATATTAGGTAGTTAAGCCTCTCCAATCCTTCAGCATCCAAAGTCATAAGCCACCAACCCTTTCAACTCAGGTCCATTGAGTTTGTTGTTAGCAAAACTGCCAATTTTGAAAAGGACAAAATGAGCATCCAACTCAAACTGAAGAGACGCGAAGCAAGAAACTGGATCACACTCAAGTCTCACATTACCAGCAGAACAAACTGTAATATTTCTAAAACAGCGATACATTTGTGTCGTTTATCGATCTTTTTCTATGTCCGTATCATTTGTAACTATTGTTTTAGTGTTCATCATTCGTATCAGCTCTGGTAAAGCAGTTTCAGTAGGCTGGTTGTAGTAAACCATGACAAAAACTAAGATTCATTCATGAAAAGGAAGAAATTGGCAAGGTAAGTAAGTAGTACCTTTCCATTGGAAAAGTTCCAAAAGGGCCATCAACTGGTATTGTTCCACAAAGATCATTGTTGGAGACATCACTGCATATGGCCATTCAAAAAAATAAATATAAGACAAACCAGCCACATTGTTTCTCACTGTCAAAGATTTACTCACAAAACTTTGAGGTCTGACAGAGTGGTGAGCTCCCTTGGTATTGATCCAGTTAACATGTTATCATTCAGCCGTCTGCACCATAATTACAAGTTCAAGTAGTTGATATTGGAGCTCACAACAAACTTCAACGCTACACCCATATACTCACAAGAATCGAAGAGACTTCAAGTTGGCAAAAGACTTTGGTATCTTCCCTTGGAATTTGTTTCCATACAGATCCATGCTAATGAGTTTACCTAAATTCCCCAACTCTTTGGGGATTTTTCCTACTATGTCATTTCTGTAAAGCTCCCTGCAATCAATGCAAAATGCCAAAACCTCTTCACAAGAACTACAAATCATGCTGTGATGTTAAAGCTTAGGATTCAGTTAAAGTTAGGTCATTTAGTATGAAAATATCATACTTGCCTGATACAAATGATCTCAATTACACATCTACTAAGACAAAATTAAGAAATTTAGGAAGCCAAATCACAGGGTGTAGAGCATTACAAATACTGCAGATGCTTGAGTTCACCTAGCTCCGGCCCTAAACTCCCAGAGATGTTAGAATTGCCCAAGTCCCTGCAATCAAATCAACACGAAAACCCCATAATTAGTAATCACAAACCTTTGGTATTAATTACATCCTAGAAAGAAACGCAAACACACACACACACACAAGCAGGGGGGATAGAGACAGAAAAAAAAAAAGAAAAAAAAAGAGGGAAAAATTGATGATCTTACAGGCGAACAACATGGTTGTTAGAATCACATGTGACATGAAACCAAGTACAGGGGTTCACGAGAGTTGGATCCCAACTTTGTAGAACATTTTTGGGGTCTGAAAGTCTGCTTCTCAAAGCATGCAGCGCGTTTCCTGAATGAAAAAAACAGAAGCTTTATTCAGACCACAAAATAAAAGGCAACGACTTTATATAGCATACGGGATTTTCATCAATTGAATCAAGAATAGATGGTTCCTCAAACTGAAAATCCAAAACCAAAAACCAAATTAAGGGAGTTTTGAATTAGTACCTTCAGAGTTGGTGGAGAGTGCAAAAGAGAAGCTTAGGAGAATGGGGAGGAAGAAAGAGAGCAAAGCAGGAAGAGGAGCCATTGCTAGAGAGAGAGAGAGAGAGAGGTGGTGGTGGTGTATGGAAATGTGGAAATGGTACGTAAAGGAAAGGAAGGAGAAAAGAATGAGAGAGTTGTAGGGACAGCAGTGGACAGTCAAGTCAATGTGGGATGAAACAGAAGCCATCGATGGTTGGAATTTCTTGAGTCTTAAAAATTAAGTTTATCTTCATCAATCAATCAATAAATCAATCAAAAGACTACGAGTTTAATCCACCAAGACCTACGTGTACCTCACATCACATAAAAATGGGCATTTCACAATTTGCTCATGAACACTGGTTTCAAGTGGCGTGGGTGGACCAACCCCTACTGCTTACTTCCCACTTCCGACAAAATTCAGCAGCTTTGTGGTGATTGCATTGTTGTTCCTATTCGGGCATTCACATCTCTTTCCGACATGTGAGGGAGAGCAGGGGCTCTAACATTTATCACCACGATTCGAGTCGAGATGAAGAAAAGTACAAGATGGTTGACGGTTGAGCGGCTTTAATCCCCTAATTCATAGATGGCCAAAATTTTATAAAATAGTCTGCGTGAATTATACTCCCTCCGACTTTATTTTAATAATTTCTTTTTTCATTTTAAAGCGTCTAATTTTAATAGTTTTATTTTTTAAAAATGATAACTTTTTTTAACTCAACAATAAATTATTAATTACATTTAATTTATTCTACATTCATATGTCTTAGTTATTGTGCCAAAAATAAACGAGACTATTAATCCGGAACAAAGAGAGTATTATATACGGGTAGGTCAATTCTACCTAATGCCATTTTTTATATTTATGATTTATGTCAGTGCAATTTATTATTCTGAGACATACTGTAAATGGTACCACACTGAACCAGTTTTTCACACACAAACCACCACATTGCTGCTGCCCGAAATATATATTTTAGATAAAATACATTAATTTAAAACTGAAATTTTCCAAAAGATAATTTAATTATCGATTCAGAACATAAAAGATGATTTGTCAATCCAGAATTCGAAAGATCAAACAATTTTCAATCCAGGATCTGATATTGGGGTCATGAATTAAAAACTGTACGATTTTTTGCCTTCAAAATTTATACACCCATATCTTCAAAGTATCTCAAATCTATTACTTGTTGAACATATAAGTAAGCACTTTGGTCAATAGTTGTCTCGTTCACGTTCATACCACTTTAGTAGGTGCATGTATTTATTAAATAAATGGGAAATGCGATTCCACGTGGAGTCTTCAATTTATGTATGTATTTTTCAACGCTATTATTAAAAAAAATACGGGTCAGGTGCACCTCTACACACGCCGAATTCAAATTAATTAAATTTGATTCCTAAAATTATTATTCCAACTATCCAAATGAGTTTAAAATCGTAGTTCAAATGAGATGCATTATCATCTCCCCTCAAAATTATTAATATTATGTTTTAATTATTAGATTCAAAATTGTAATCATAATTGAAAAAACATATCTGATATTTGAGAGCGAGGAAAAAGGGAGTCAATAATAAACAAATTATAGGTGTTTATGTGTGAATTGTGATACTCTGCTCTTTTTAGAGAGATGAGTATGCTAAACTTCAAAATTAAATTCTTAAAATGAAATACCTGGTAGTTTGTGACCGAACGATCAGGCTTGTACATAATAATTTAATTTGTCTTAAACTATTAATGCAAAGCAATGGGAGTTTTCTCGACACTCAAGAAAGTGAGCATAAACATGCGCATTATACATGTAAGAAGTAGAAGCATTGTAATAAGAAACAACCAGGGCAAATTGATGCTTGCCAAAAACAAAGGAATAATAACAACCATGAGAAAGCTTGGCAGCTGTTACAAACCCCAGTTAGGAACTTAACTTCTGGAAGACTACACCTCGTCCACCCCTACTGCTTCCGTATTCCTCTCCTCTTCTTCGGCTTTAAGCCAAGCTGCCTGAACATGTTGAAAAATGATGGCACCACGTTAGTAATGCTAAGGTCTGCAATGAGAAAATATCAAGAATGAAATGAACATTTTACCTTGTCCCTTTGAAGCCTAGAGACATGAGGGCGCATGGAGTTTCCTAAGCTCAACCCTCCCCATGTTGCCTGCAGTTCTTGCTCCCTAGCTTGGCGACGAGAAACCGAATATCTGGTGGTATCCGGTTGTTGTTGCTCAGCAGCAGCCATTTTTTCCCTTTCCAGCCGTGACTTGTGCTTCACTAAAACTTGGTCCAGACTGCACTCCGCGCTTTCCGATTCTCTACCAGTACCAGCCTCCTTGCGCTTCAGTCTTCTTTGCATTGTTTCATCTGCACGAAATTCTGACTTTTCCTTTTCCAGTTTTGAGACGTGCTTTACTAAAACTTTGTCTAGACTCTCGTAGTCTGCACCAGTTTCATCTGCACGAAATTCTGACTTTTCCTTTTCCAGTTTTGAGACGTGCTTTACTAAAACTTTGTCTAGACTCTCGTAGTCTGCACCAGTTTCGTTTCTATGGAGCTTCCGGACTCCAACAACACTTGGTGATGGCGTCTCTTCCTTGTCCTCTCTTGGCAAAATATGATTTGATGATTCTGAATCAGTTTCTGATTCTTTCCTCTTAAAATTTTGATCTTCTGTGCCTTGATGAGATAAGTTCCAGCCAGAGTCTCGGCTCTCAGTCTTGTTTAGGGCTGTATTATCACTGAATTTGGAAGTCTTTTCGGTTAACTCCAATCTGTTTCTGTTCCTAGCTTCTTGAACCTCCATTTCAAGTCGTGTCAAGCGTTTCACCAAACATTTATCTAGACTAGGAACATCCGCAACACCACCTGCACCGCGAGCTCCTCTGTGAGATTTCTTGTATATTTCGGATGATTTAGCACGCATCCGGGCTTCTTCAATCTCTTTCTCAAGCTTTGAAGAGTGCTTTGTCAGTACACTTCCCAAGTCAGGAATCGTGGCGCCATCGTCCTTGATCTTCACTTTAGACCCTGAATTCTCAGAAGGAAGCTTCTCCCCATCAGTCTGTTTATTTCTGGCATTTCTGGCTTCTAACACCTCTCTTTCGAGTCTCGTCAAGCGTTTGACCAGAAACTGGTCTAGACTGGGAATTTCAGCATCGGCAGTCCCCCTTGAATGAGCAGCTAACGAATTCCTTGCTGTCCTCTGACCAACAGACATTCTCTTGGAGACCTTGGGACAAGGATTCTCCGTGTTTTGAATGGAAGAGCGTAAAGGATGCTGCTTGCTATTTTCCAATTCAGCTAACGCAGCATTGAGACCGCTTGTGGCTACTATAGTTGCAAGAGAAGCAAGCTCTTCTTCTTTTAAGCATTGAAGTCTACCAAGCATCATATCGACAATATTAGCCATACTAAACTTATCTGACTCTGCTCTTTTCTTCTGCTTCTTCAAACTATCCTTGCAGGATCCAGCTTCCATATCAGAATCAGAATCACATTCTGAAGTAATTGCTGATATGTCGCTACAAGTTTCATCCATATCAGGGTTCTCACTGATTTTGTGCAACAATTCTTTAAACTCGTCTTTATTGATTGAATGGCAATTTGCAAGGTTCACAAAAGCAGCTTTGACTGCAGCAGCTACTTGTTTATCAACCGCAAATGAAGTTTCAAAAGTTGCTGAAACTTTATGGGTAGCTGATCCTACTTTAGCAGATATTGTTTCTATTTTGAGATGGTTCTCAGTAGAGTCTGGTATATCATTCATGATTACACCAACTGCAGCAGAAACTTCTGCTCTTGATAGCAGCTCTTCTGCCTCTCTACTATCAATCCTATTTGAAGAAACTAATATATTTAAAAATCAAGAAAAAAACATATTCCATACAAATCCCTCTTCAAAGATACATCATACCTGGCTGCATGAAGTATACGACACCAAGATGCTTCCACCATTGCAGCCTTTCTAGCCTCCATTGCTTTCTCTGCAGCCTCTTTTATTGCAATCTTTTCCCTCAGCACTCTTGAGTAATGAGGATTTGAATTCCCAAGAGTTTCATCGAGAGTCAAATGCATACCGTCTACTTCCTGTGATAAGGCCTAGTAGCATCATTTCTTCGCCTAAGAAGAAACCTTGTGAACGTATAGATCCAGTTATAATTCAGCATACCTGAAGCATTTTTAGTTTCCTCTTCAAATAAGGTTCCACCTTCTTCCGTGGGAACCAATTAAGAGGAGAAGTTTTGCGACGAGGAGGCTTCGAGATTTGGGATGTGAGTTTGTTCAGAGAATTTGAGCTAGACCGCATTGCATCCTTCACTTTATTTTTCTGCAATACACCAGAATGTAGTTAGAAATCCTTAGGCTAGCTACACAAAGGCCAAACAGCATTTGATTTGTCATAACATGCAAACTTGAGAAGCTAAGACTGTCGGAGAAACCAAACTTAAACGATTTCAAACATGGTTCATCACTTCTTTACAAAAATTCCACGTGCCACTGCAGAAAAGAACAAAAATATGTATATATGCATTTGAAGTTGAAGCTCAATTTGAAAGCGCATAATAAGGTTGGGTATGGCCGCCTAGCCCCATTTTTTACATACACTGGGTGTAGCCTGAGATTAACATTATTTATGATAAACAAAGGGTTTCCCAAACCACGCATTACTTAGAAGGGTGAATGTAATTGCGTCTAAAAGGAATCAGAGCATACGAATTCTCAGTGGATCACCCCCCACATCCAATCCATTAACGGCCCCCAGTTACTGTCATCAGCGGTCGAGAAAATTACAGACATATGCCAAAATGTGCCTTCTGTTTACAACGCATTCGCCCTATGATTAACATTAACAAATAGCCTCTGATGCTATCACGATAATTCAAGTGCCGTTTAAAATTTCAGTTCATAGGTTGATGCTAACATTTCTCGGAACAAAAAATTGATTTATTGGAAACAAGCACTAAATCCAATCAATTACATAAACCCTCAATAAGTTCCTCAAGAAAGTCTCGGATCTAATCGCAAATTTAATTATTAAAAAAAAAACGCAATCCCCAACACCATATAAAATGAAGTAACAGTATCGTAGAAATGAAGAAAGCACACCTTTCCAATCTTGGAAGCAGATGTCCTGGACTCCTTCGGACTCTTATCTTTCTCAACACAGCCCATATCAATGCATCCGAGATCCATTTTCCGTTTCTCCCGAATCTTCAATCCACTAAAAACAGAAGGGTTTTCTTGATTTCTTTAAACGAATAGCGTCGTTCAGTATCAAATTGATTTTTGTAGTGGAAATAAACAGAGATGTTTTCAGGAATTGAAAAGGAAAAAGAAGAGCTAGAATAGTTTTTCTGAGTTTTGAAGTGAAGAAATTAAAGTTTGTAGAGATCTTTGTTTCTGCGATTGTGAGGAAAAACTATCCGTTAGAGGGCGGGCCAATGTTTCGGTTTTCAACGGTCGGGTGGAGAGCGGGGATCCTCTATATCGGGTGTAGGAACCAACACCGACTTTATTTTTGGCTTTTCATTTCGATTTTCTTCGTTCTTTCTTAAGTTATTATTTTTTTAAAAAAAATAACAAAACCATAATTTACCTCTTTGATTTTTAATTAAATTGGAAAATAAAGTTCTTTCTTTATGAGTCGAGACTATCTATTCATTAGGAAGCTTCTATTTGTTAGAGAAAATAATTATTATTCAGAAATATCAATTAAACTAATCCATCGTTTGATGTAATCCTATTATTACTTCGGTTTTTGGATTGGTCATGAGATCAAGAAAATAATAACAACGGTTACTCGCTAAGTGTGGATAACTAGGAATTGAATAAAACTAGAATTTATTTAATAATAATTTTGAGTGCAATGGTTGAAAGTGGTTGAACAATTGAAGTGGCCACGTCACTCTTGAGATTTTATTACACAAGGCTTACGGTGAGATTAAGGAATTAATTACATTCATTCACTCACTTTCCCCTTTTCCTCGATCCCGGCCTTTCCCCGAAGCTGCCGCCCACCAATTCCTCCCTCCCTATTCTGAAATCCCACGAATTTCCTCGCATTTCACAACATTTCATAATTTCTTTATTTATTTTTTCTATCGAGAATCAATTTTCCGACTGCCAGAGCTGGGGAGCTGCTGCTAATTGGAGTTGCATGACGAGCGCTTCGGAGCTATTCTACCAGCGGAGGTCGCGAATTGGGCGTCATTCGGATCCGTTAGCCGTTGGGTCGGATTTGGGCTCTCCTCCCCCGCCTGCGTGGATCAATCGCCGCCACCGCCACAACAACAGTGCTGCAGGCAATCACAGCCGCCGAGAACGACTCGATCCCGACGGCTGCAATCCTTTGCGGCGGCCATCTCGTCACCCGCGCCAGACCTCGCTCCATCGTCCTTCTCATCCACCTCAAGTGAGTGGCTTCCTAAATTGTTTCTCAATTCGCAATAATTGTAACTCATGCTGTGGTTGGAATTTGTGGCATAGAACTGCGTGATAGATAAGTTTTTGACGGAATTTGGTGCTCGAGCTGTTCTCTATGGAGTCGCTTTTCTTTCTAATTTTCAATAGCTGAAATTTCATTCTGCAAATGGTTGATCATCGGTAGCTGAGATTAATTTCCCAAATGGCTGTTTTCTTTTGCAAATTGTTTAATAAGTGTTGTGATACAAGTCAAAGATAACCTCAATTTTGGTTTAAAAATCATCCTTTGTGTGATTGTATCTATTATATTGTTTTACTCAGTCCTTTTATAGATAGAACGCAGCGCTTTACAAAAATTTATGCAAGTCACAATCATAACCACTTTTCTGCACAATTGGGGTTTACATATATTGTTTTCTCACTTTGATTGCAGACATCGGGCCGGACTTGTTTCACTCTTACTTCGTAGAAACTTAGGTATTGGGTTGGGATGTTGGCATGTTGCTGAGGACAAGCTAATTGCTTTAAATTTTATGAATAACAAACTAGGAAGTTACTTTTACAACTTTTTAGCATCAATCTAAGCAGTTTTTATTTGTCTAGTTCTATGTTCACTCTTATTGTTTTGTTCAGTTTACTGAATAAGGTCTCTATGAATTTTTTTCCCTATATAATGCTTTGCCTTATTGTTGTAGTACTTTTCTTGAAATTCTACTTCCATGCTCAAGTTTTGCTGTGTATTCCTGTTTCAGTTTCCTGATATCACTCATAACCTCTAGGCATTTATATGAAATGTTATGATTCTTAATTTGAGTTATGTTCTTGTGTCCATGATATACATTTATTGAGTACTCAGTGATGTTTACTTTGTACAGCCATAATCAGTAAGACAGCTGTGGGTAAATTTAATACCCATCTAGCATGACACACTGCGAATATATTCATTTCTATTGTCTTAATAGCAGTTTGAGTTTCTTTGTCCACTGGCATATGATGATATTTGTACTTAAGATGTTTGATTCCATCTAGCTTGTCCATATCTCTTGAGGAGAAACCTTTTGAACTATTGGCTTTTGTTTCCTGTCCTTTTGCTTGACCAGGAACGTGAATCAGTTTGGCTTGAAGAAGGTAGTCACCAGTTTTCTCCAGGCAACGTAAACCAATCTGAACCTCAAGTTAATGCACGAGAGAGGACAAGGTTTACTGGGGATGACAGACTTCCAGGATCTGTACTGCTAGCTAGAGAAAGGCTTCTGCAAAGGCTGAGAGGTGTTACACTCTCTGGAGGCAGGTTGGTTCACCTGTTTGAAGCCCTATACTACCCCCAATCCAAATAAATAAGAGAGAGAGAGGAATAGGGTTGACATTTTGGTGCATTGGCCATGAATAGATTGTCTGACATAAAACTCAGTTTTTAATTAGTCGCTAGTTGATTTGGCTTTGGCATGAACCGGTATTACGGTCACCTTTCAACCTTTTGATGCTAATTACTAAGAACTATTTTTACATCTTGATGTTCTTTTGCTTTTCACTGGATTATTTCTTATTTTTTCTTCTCTGTGACTCTTACTCTGGTAAACATGCTATTCCTAATAAAGGAACCCAAACTTCTAACTTTATGGTTTGAGATTACACTGCTTAAGCTATCACCCTCCTTTTGTGAATTTAGTAATATTGCATCCTTAATGCGCTTCGCTTTTCTTACACCTTGTATCTAAGGCTTTCTAATTGGATTACTGCGTTATTCCTCATGTAGGAGGAGTAACAGGAACTCATCAGGTAGCCAACGTAGCGACACTGCCATCGGGGATGACTTCAGGCTCGGGGATGCTGTGGACTGGGAAACAGAAATATCTAGGGAGTGGCTTGCAGCAATAGCCCCCATGACCAATTCAGTTGGTCCACATCTTAGCAAGAGGCCTCCAGGGCTTACTCAAGAGGAACTGAGCTGTTTGCCTGTTGAGGTATTCTGTGTTTCAGAGGAAAGCGACAGGCAGTATGCTTCAAGACCATCAAGGGAGTGCAGCATATGCCTGGAGAATTTCATGGTGGGAGATGAGCTGATACGTCTACCCTGTGGGCATAGGTACCATATTAGTTGCTTGGATCCCTGGGTGCGGACTTGTGGAGACTGTCCGAACTGCCGTAGGAGTATTGATGTAATAACTTCCGACAGACTTGAATAGACCCCAGAACGTTGATCTGTGTAAAGGTCATATCTAATGATATATTCCAGTTTTACATGTAGGTATCGTGGTCATTCTGCTTTGGCAGGTGTTGAGAAGTCTATCTTGTAATATATAGTACGGATGTAATAACTCTTGACTTCTGATGTAACTTGAACAAAGATGTAAATTGGCTTTGAGAAGTTGACTACATTTGCTCCTCATGTGATGACTTTCTTACATTATGTTGTGTTTGGATTTTGTTCATCTTGCTCACGATATTCTGAACGTTGATCGAGCGATATATATGATTACCATTTTGAAATGAATTTCTGCAGCATACCATGCTTATTTGTTGATATCTTTGCCTATATTTAACTTGCTGTTGCATGCAAATGGCAGTTTGCATATCAGGAGGGTCCATCCCTATCAAAATCATGTTTCATGTATGAAAGAGGTGGGATCTGGACAAGGTACAACTTGAAAATCTCGACGTAGCTGCATGGTTTGAATGATTCAACTCTTGCTTTTTTTCGTTTGTTTTTGTGAAGCAAGCAATTTCTTGAAAGCAGCCTCAGAGAGACTTGTGTAGAAGCCTGCCTGACTATATTGTTAAAAAATTATTGCAGTCTTCGCTTTCTCACAGGCCAGTCAATTCAACTTGTTTGTCATAGTGACTCTATGTCCCAATCACTCCACCAATTTTTCCTGGTCTTTTGTTTGTATTGTTAGTTCTTGGAGTTTCGTTGAAACAGATTGCTCATTTACTTCCCCATATCTCTACTTCGATGCACATATTCAACTCAATCATGGCAAAAACGAAATGAAAAAAAAAAAAGGAACAAAGATGATAAATTGTACACTTTGTGGTATCAGCCTACTGAATTTGACGTTTAATCTGACTATGTAAGAAAAATCGACTATTTAACATAAGAATAATAAATGAGAATTGTAAAGCTGGTTACACAAGAATTTACGTGGTTTAGCAATTTCCTACGTCCATGAAAAATGATCATGCTTATCGAGACTTCCCCACATGAGCAGATGTGTTGGGCTCCTACGTTCTCTGCTCCATGTGCTTTTTAGATATCTATCTTTTATTTTTTCAGTTTACATGTATGAGCCATATCAACAAAATATATAGTTGTAATAATTTTCTTGTTCATATAAATTGAAGATTAAGCAGGATGTAGCTCTCTACTATTTAGTATTTATGCTAAACTTATAGCATGTTTGCCCATCGCCCCCAACACATTATGTATATTATAAAAAAGTGACCACAAAATAGAATTTCATGTATTTTTAATACTATCACAGTGATTCCCCAACTTTGGGATTCTAGATTGGCGTGACAATGGATTTCAAGTCTTTTATGATTTGTGGGTTTATAATTTAATTCCAAGGAACAAGTCAAATTTTAGGTTTGGACATGGAATTCTCATCATGTTAGGTCCCATGATGTGGATGGCCACATATTTTCTTCGTGAACATAACAAAAGATTTAAGGATGTTTTTGTCCATTGCTCCCTACCCCAACTAAATTATTAAAAATATAGAAAAGAAAAATAGTTGCAGGTGTTGGAAGAGAACTAATTGATTGTAAATTCGAGTAATGAGAAAATTTTCAAATGGATTAAAGGGGAAAGGACATTTAAGTAAAATTTTTGGTCATCTTATTTCGAGAATATAACTATAGAATAGTGCACAGTTGAGTATTAGATGTTATTTTTCAATATTGGATCAAGAAATAAGGTAATTCTATTTTGGAAAAACATTATAAGAAAAAAAAATGTACTACTTAATCTTAGGGATTAAATATAATGAAATTCCATTTAATGAGAGTTTATTCAATTAAATATAATGTTTTATGGTGTAACTTGTAAGAGAGTCACAGTGTCAATGAAACCAAACTCCTGATTGAAAAATAATTAAAAACTGAAAAACAACTTAAAAATAAAAACCATCAACTTCTCTCAAAGTGAGAAATTTCCATGAAACCACTTTTCTCTAATTGTCTGACAAGTGGAATGTTTCCAACAGATTAGGTTTTATTTAAATGTCACGTGACTCACATGATGCCATTGATTCTCCCATAAATTCAAAATAAACATCAAAGTAAAGTAAAACTTCTATAAACTAAAGTTATTCATGAAGTTTTATTAATTTAAAGAGATATTAATAAATTATTAATTTATAAAATAAAAGAAGATTTATCATTTAAGAAATATAATTTTGACAAAAAAATATTTTTGAGTGATAATAATTTGTAAATAATATTACAATTAATTTAAAATAAATAAATATATTCATGTATATTGAGTGTATTCATGTATCAAACCATTGTTATCGTTAGGAAATTTGGTTATTAGAAATTTATTTATACTTATTTTTAGTTTTGTGTTTTGGTAGGTCAAAACCAGTTTAGAGAATCATTTGCTAGCTCCAATTTTGATCGTAAATATAAAGTCATGTAAGGTCTTTTATTGAGTTGTAATTGGACCTGATCGAAAAAACTGGAAGAGCAAACTGAGAATCAGTTTGTGGATGCGCAAGACTCGAACAAATTGAAGATATCAGTATGGAACTGATCAATTTGGAATTGAGAAGTTTGGAAACAGAAGCTAGAACCTGATTCACCAGTTTCAAATATCAAACTAGTCAATTTGGGTATCAATGTTCAAACTAGTGACGTCAACCAGCATGGACTTGTCAGACTAACGACATTAGGATGGAATCTCAAGTTCCAATCCTGCATAGAGACAAAAAGATTCATATGATGAATGATACAGACAAGTTCAGACTTGAGAATTGGAGATTCCTTAAAGTCTGAAAACTCAAGACTTCAGTTCATCGGACTGACTAATATAGTCATTTTGACACAAAGGTAAATAGTCAACCGTCAAAGTAAAAAAAGCAGGAGCAGATGCAGGATTTCAGGAAAAACACATGTCCGTCACAAAATGATAGAAACATCGGATTGGACAACACCTGATTATTTCTGCACGGCTCTAAATTCAAATCTCATAATCCTTAACTATAAATAACCGAGGACTTCAAGAGATTACACCCTTTTTTAAGGACACCAAACTTTAGATTTTCAAGCAAGGCAAAACTCTTCCAAATTTCTTACTCAACGTTTGAGGCTTTCTCAAGCTTACCGTGTGTCACTTAGTGAACACGAGACTCATATCATCTGTTCTTGAGTTTATTTGGTGTTATTTCTTTTCAAGAAATAATACAACAATCAAATACGCTCTGAACCTTGATTATTACGTGCTTTTAGCCGCAAACTGTCAGTTCCGGGGAGAACTCTACAAACTCTAATTCTGGCTCAAATGCTGCGTGGCGTGCCCACACTCCTGGAAGCTGAGAAGTGAAGGACAACAGAGGACTGAGCGAGTGAATTGGTGGACGAGGGATTCACCAACTAGTGATACATCATTGGAGCACCATGTAATCCAACACTTAGTGGATTTCCAAACTTTGTCTGAAGAGTTGACATAGGACTTTTGTGTTCGAACTATTATAAACCTTTTGTTGTTTATAGCTTTTATTTATCTGTTTTCGTATCTTTAAAACTCAACATTCAAGTGTTGAAGTATACATTGAAACTGATTAATTGTTACTTGACATTTAAAGTAAGTTTTGACAAACGAAACTAGTTCAGAATACCCAGTTTGGATAAGTGCAAATTTCTTAATATTTCCGCTATGCATTTCAAACTGACTAATATTTATATACAACTATTTATTTATTTAATAATTCATTATTTCATTGAAACTAATTACATAACTTTTATTGCAATTAGAGAACTCAATGCCGAAATTTATGGGTGTAATTAGAAAAATTAGAAATAAAATTAAATTAAATTTGAATATATTCATATTTTAACAAGTTACTATAATTATTATTATATTATTTATGAATTATTAATTTATAATTTTAATAGGACCTATATATTATGAAGGAGATCTCTAAAAAAATCATTATATTATTATCTTATCCAAATTTGATGATTTTTAACATTCTCAAATTAAAATTGGAGAAACTTATTATTTAGGAAAGTAATTAATTTATTGAGGTTTTATTGTAAAATAAAGATACTATATTATCTTGTGTGAGAATGTCAAAGGTCAAAGCATTTGAATTTATGGTTCATAATTACAATATTCATATAGTATGAAATTAAACTGCATATATATAAGATATAATCACAAAATGTGATTCATGAAATCGAACACTCGAGAACAAATGTTTAATGGAGTCATTGAATGAATGAGTAATGTCGTGATTTTTTTTTATGATCCATAGCATCAAATTTACCTAATTTGGTCCAATAATTTTAAGAAACAAATCCCATAGTGTTTTTTTGAAAGAAACCAACGGTATATTATAGTCAACGTGTACATAATTTCATTTTTTGAAATTAAATTACGGCTAGGGATTGAGAAAAAATAATAATAAGTGGGCGTTTTTGTAAATGCCGAACTTCTAATTTATTTTTTAAATTTTTTTGAAAAAGGGACATGTGGAACTCATAATTAAAAAAAACATAGTGTGTGAAATGGTGAGGGAGTGAGTCAGCAGCAGCAATCCCATTCAAGAATAAAAATGGAGTTAGATATAAATAAATTAAATAAAGTGTTTGATGATTTATTTTATTTAAAATAGCAAAGCATTCCAATCCATATTCAATGTGTCCGACTCACTAACACCATCCAAAACTCGCAAATAAGATATATATATATTTTTTACCAAATTTAAACCCCCTTTTTTCTTTAAAATTTAAAAGAGATTCTTCATTAGATTTAGGTTGAAGTCAAGATTAAATTTCTTAAATAAGCAACGTATAATAAAATCTAAAAAAGTCATAAATGTAAAAATATAAATAAATAAAGTTGGAGAAAATAAAAAAGGAAAAGCGCGTTGCACAAGTTGGTGCGCCGTGTAGCTTTTCTTGTTTCATCGTCACCCACCTCTCTCTCTCCTCTCTCCTCTTTTTAAAAACGCGGAGTTTCATTCTTATTATTCTCCCTGTAAAACCGCACACAACCTCGTCAAATACGAATTCTATTGAACCACACAATCCTCCCACTGATTCTGCCGCACCTCACTCTTCTGTGAAGATAGATATACATATATTAACGGAGAGTCCTTGTTGGATGATGCTGCGATCGTGCTGTTTGCGCTGTTTTGGGCGGCGAAATGGCGACGCCTTGCTGTGGCATACTGACTTGAAGCCTCATGCCTCCGGAGAATTCTCGATCGCGGTGGTGCAGGCAAATTCCAACCTTGAGGATCAGAGTCAGGTCTACACTTCACCCTCCGCCACCTACGTTGGTGTCTACGACGGCCACGGTGGACCTGAGGCTTCTCGTTTTGTCAACCGCCACCTCTTCCCTTACCTCCACAGTAATTTTCTATTCTTCGTGGCTTCGATGTTTTTTTATTTTTTTTATTTTAATTACTTTTTGGAGTTCATGTGCTTCTGGGTATTCTGATGATGGTCACACCTTTTTTCTTATTCTTATTTTGTGAAATTAGTTTTTTTTTTTTTTTCTTTTTTGATAGATTTGTGAACTGAGTTATTAACTCAATAGCTTTTGGAGTTTGTGGCTGAGAGCTCATTCATTTTAAATTTTCTACTTCAGAAAAACGATTGATGAAATATTCAAATTTGTTCTTACTGCGTTGAAGCAATGTTACAAATATTATTTGATTTCGCTGGCCTTCAATTTTGAATTTGATTGATATTTCCTGCAGAATTTTCAAAGGAGCAAGGGGGATTGTCAACGGATGTAATAAAAAAGGCTTTTAATGCCACTGAAGAGGATTTTACTCGTTTAGTGAAGAGATCATTGCCAATCAAACCACAGATTGCTTCGGTGGGATCGTGCTGCTTGGTTGGTGCAATCTCAGACGGTGAATTGTATGTGGCAAACTTGGGAGATTCAAGGGCTGTTCTTGGTCGCAGAGGTTTTGATGGAGAGAAGAAATTAGTGGCAGAAAGGCTGTCCACAGATCACAACGTTTCATGCGAAGATGTGAGGAGGGAAGTTGAAGCGCTCCATCCCGATGACTCACCTGTCGTGGTTTATTGTCGAGGAGTTTGGAGAATAAAGGGTATAATTCAGGTAATTTTCTTCTTACTGCAAATTTTGATTCATTGCAGAGTCCTCTAAAAATGTCAAATTTATCTACAGTAATTTTCCACCCTCTTGCATTCTTTAGGTGTAGTTCTTATTTGTTATAATTTTAATGTTCAATTATTGCGTTCACGTTGTTCTTGCATCTTGTAACTTGTCAAATTCCTTGTTTCCTACCCATGTGGATGTTTTTCCAGTCAGAGATCAACGCACTAGAATTATTCAATCCATCCTGTTCCTCGATAGTAAATTCATCGAGATAGTTAGGCTCCTGCAATTCATTGCCCTGGTTATCACCGCATAACTGTTGGATGCTTTTATTCTTTCAGCTCTATCCCAACTATTGTATGCGAAAAAAGCATCAGGTCTTACTTGAGAGTCGCTTATTT